>JAXIVJ010003975.1:12500-55000 GCA_036785665.1 Chirona hameri | reverse complement strand
CGTATGCCTCGGCACGTCTAAAGCAGCTAATAGTCATGCCCTAACCTACATGCAAAATTTCAGCTCAATAGGTCCAGTAGTGTCGAAGATATAAAAAGGGGTCCGCACGTGCGCACGTGCCATGCAACTTCCGATTCATCATGTGGAATATTGCTAGGATGTCAGTCGGGAGCAGCACACCAAATTGCGTCATAATCGGCCTAGTAGTTTCTGAGGTCATCATAAGGGTGTAACCCGGCACCCTTATTTCTTCCACATGCTCACGTGCGCTCAAACATTTAAATAAGGCATGCAACATATGGGGCATCATTGGCTCTTAGCGTGCGCCAAATGTGGTCCAGTTTGATGAAGCGATGTTATCATTAGGCGCGATTTTCCTCTAAAATCGGTGATTTGACCTGCCCCACTTTAGCTTCCGAAAAGCGTCACGGCCAGGTCGGGCCGGGTCGGGCCGTGTCGAGTCGGGTCAAATGTAAATTTGTCTAGTACGTTGACGAGAAACCTCACAGACGCTTCGCGCCCGCTCGGTAATTAAAAGCATTTAACAAACTGTGAGCATGTATTGGTTGAAATCCTAGTGATCTTTTGATTGATCTTTTGAGAAGCTGCCGTAGCAAGTAAATTATCTACGTTTTTGTAATTGATTGTGCCTAAGTATTACTCATCAAATAGATGTTTGTAATATTAATTATTGTAAGTTTATAATGCCTAACACCAGTAAAACGCCTTTTTGGGCGATGACCGAGCGGGCGCGCACTGGTAAAGCTAAAACAAGTTTGAAATATGAAACGGTACGGGAGCACACGTGGTAGTAACACATAGTCCTTTTAGTCCTTTTAGTCCTCCATAAAAATTGGCAGGCCTCCATGCCTGCCAACATAAAAATTAAGTTGTATTAATTTGTACATGATCTCCTTTCTCGAATCCGACAAAAGGGAGAACGTCCTGAGCGCTGCATGCTTCAGCGTATAAAAAACGAATGCTTAGATAAATTAAGCCATTTTTGATCAAGGATGATTTGTGTTCATTTCGATGTCTGCGGGTACCACGCGCTGTTGTACCATCCCTATCAGAATGCACCATAAAAAATAGCAATTGATTTGATTGTCATATCCAATGATGAAAACCCGATCTCAATCGGAGCAGTGGTTGCAAAGTTATTAGCTTCCGAAAAGCGTCCGTATGGCCGGGTCGGGCCGGGCTGGGCCGGTTTGGGCCGGTTCAGGCCGGTTCAGGCCGGCTCGGGCCGGCTCGGGCCCGGTCAAGTGTACATTTGTTTAGTAAGTTGACGAGAAACCTCACGGGCGCTTCGCGCTCGCTCGGTAATAAACTACACAAATTCCTAGCAGACGTAAGCGGCATTAAACCAGTAAGGCGCCGTAGTTGGCGATGAACGAGCGAGCGCGAAGGAAATGTATGGGGAATTTCAACTCGATCGGGCAAGTAGTTTCTGAGATACAAAAAAGGTGCGCACGTGCGCACGTGCAGAGGCACCCACCTTTGACTTGTGGGAAAGTGGGGGCTGAGAGGTCCCTAACCACACACCAAATTTGAACACAATCGGCTGAGCCGTTCCAGAGATATATAATAGGGGTGTGCACGTGCGCACGTGCAAATCCACCCCACCCCTGACTTGTGGAAAGGCAGCGGATGATAGGTCCCTAACCACACACCAAATGTAAATACAATCGGCTCAGCCGTTCCTGAGATATAGAATAGGGGTGTGCACGTGCGCACGTGCAGTCATCCCACCCCTGGGTTGTGTGAAAGTGCTAGCTGAGGGGTCCCTAACCACACACGAAATTTGCACATAATCTACCCAGCCGTTGCACTGGTCTCAAACAATGTAGGTTAGATGGGGCTGCTAAGCAAAGAAGTCCGCTTGTCAATCGGAGGTGCGGTTGCAGAGATATGAGCTTCTCAAAAGCGTCGCCACGGGACGGGCCGGGTCGGGCCGGGCCGGGCCGCTCATAATCAGATTTTTTTCCCATACACGACGGAAGGACGAGCGAGCGCGAAGCGCTCGCTCGTAATAATGAAAATCGTGGGTTATATATTGAAAAAAGTAGTGTTAGCTACCCAAATATGTACATAGGTCGATGGGCCACCAGACTTGTAAACGATTCATGGTGAATCGATTAACGATTCAAGAATCACATCGTTTGACGAAGAATCACAGGTAAATCGATTCCTTTTACGCAAACATCAATGTGAATCAAGAATCGAATCATTGCGCTGTGAAGAATCACCAAAGAATTACCAAATGAATCGATTCAAACTGATGCTACGGAAAAAATATGAGTTTCATATTGTAGGAAGTAGGTACTAACTGCTACCTAGGAAGGCTCTGTTGGTAAATGGTAGTTCATGAAATCCTGCCAACAGAGCATTCATGATGCCGGAATTAGGCAATCATACCTATTACCTGCTTATCTGCTGAGATCATAATTGCCTGGGCGAAGACTGCAGAGCATAACATTAAACACAATCAACAATGGAATGGTAAGGTCAGACAGAACAACGAAGATCTCAACCAATTTTATGCAAAACTTATTGTAATTGGAAATAGCAAACTCACTTGCAAGTTTCATACCTAGGTACTTCACTGTGAAGCTGCTTGGGGCCGGGGAAAAACAAACACATGTAGTGAGTCAAAGTACTAACAGTTATAAGTAGGGAGATATGTTTGATTAAGCCTAGGGCCTTGTTTAACCATATTCTAACTTCTATTGAATAATTCTTGAATTGTCGTTTATGCTTCATATTCGAAACAGATTCGAAACATCAAGAATATTCGTTTAACAACATATTGCATAGCCCATAGGTAAATATTCTGGACATACACAAACAACAAAATAGTGTATATGTGCATCCTAAATTATAAATATTCGTAGGTTAGGATTTAGGAACTAAGTCAATGATTTGCAAACAATGCAATGATTGGTTATAAATCATATTTGTACTAGATGGCCTGCAATTTATATGCCCATTTATGTATATAGCCAGCTAATTTATATAACTAGCCAATACGTTCGATGCTCATTAACCAGTCCGATTTAGGTATTTATTTTAATAAAACCATTTATTTATATAGCCAGCTAATGTATATAGCCAGCTAATTTATATAGCCAGCCAATTCGTTCGCTGCCCATTCCCCGGTCCGATTTATATGTTATGGAAGCGATTTGGACAGAAATCCAAGGCAAACTTAAAGACATAAACACGACAGGCACAAACACGACAGGCATACAAACATTTGTTTTTTTACACGTACTGAGCAAACCCATTTTCGTTCTGTTACTCGTTTTTAACCCAAGTCCCATGCCGTTCACAGTATCTGTACAGTTTATCCGTTTAATTGCCTGAAATATGTCATCCGGCTTCAATAAAATCTCCCAGACGGAGGTACCACGTCCCGCCAGTCATGCGTTCATTGTTGAACTCAGCGCTTGCAGTCCATCAGCGCCCCTGCCGGCTGTGGCTGAACTACGGGCACACGCGGATCCCGCAGACCGCTGAGACAGCATTATTAGCGTCAGGAATGATTCACGTTTGTCCTCATCGTAAGTTATATATTATCTAGAAGCGAAATATTTCGGGTGGATAGTGGTGAGTAAAGATGGGGCTATCCGGGTGTATACTGTTTTTTGTGAAAACTCGTCTTGGTGTTATCCTTTACGGTGTTGGGAAGAATAGAATGGTCAAACAATATTGCAAAAATATTGCAACGCCTGTCAGCCTGCCTAAATATTACTCAAACAGCTGTTACAAATATAATATAAAGAGGGTACCTTCGCCTGCAAAGTGGTGAAATTTCAGCGTTCTATGTTGAGCAGTTTTCGAGTACCGATTTAAATACTGAAAATGCCGCTTTTTTATGTAAGCTGTCATAACTTTCGACTTGAACTAAGCTTTGCTCTGAACGACATGTGACACGCCAGGCCAATGTACTCTCTATCGAATCGTGTTTATCGCATGTCGCTGCGACCCTCGATTTGCGAGTTATCGGCCCGGGATCGACGCGCTTTTGATCGTTTTCGTCGATTTGTGAATTTGGCCGTTTCCGTATGTTATGTGTATGTAAATGTGTGTCCGTATGTTAAACCAATGACACAGTTGTCGCCGACACAGCGGCCGACACGTATGTCGGATCTTGTTGTAATTAAAAATCGTAGAAAGAAGAGAAACATGTTTACATGTTTTTCTGAGTTCCAAGATTTCCACCGGGCCGTCGCTGGGAAAGTGGGAGGAGCTTATTTGTGTGTGTGTGTGTGTGTGTGTGTGTGTGTGTGTGTGTGTGTGTGTGTGTGTGTGTGTGTGTGTGTGTGTGTGTGTGTGTGTGTGTGTGTGTGTGTGTGTGTGTGTGTGTGTGTGTGTGTGTGTGTGTGTGTGTGTGTGTGTGTGTGTGTGTGTGTGTGTGTGTGTGTGTGTGTGTGTGTGTGTGTGTGTGTGTGTGTGTGTGTGTGTGTGTGTGTGTGTGTGTGTGTGTGTGTGTGTGTGTGTGTGTGTGTGTGTGTGTGTGTGTGTGTGTGTGTGTGTGTGTGTGTGTGTGTGTGTGTGTGTGTGTGTGTGTGTGTGTGTGTGTGTGTGTGTGTGTGTGTGTGTGTGTGTGTGTGTGTGTGTGTGTGTGTGTGTGTGTGTGTGTGTGTGTGTGTGTGTGTGTGTGTGTGTGTGTGTGTGTGTGTGTGTGTGTGTGTGTGTGTGTGTGTGTGTGTGTGTGTGTGTGTGTGTGTGTGTGTGTGTGTGTGTGTGTGTGTGTGTGTGTGTGTGTGTGTGTGTGTGTGTGTGTGTGTGTGTGTGTGTGTGTGTGTGTGTGTGTGTGTGTGTGTGTGTGTGTGTGTGTGTGTGTGTGTGTGTGTGTGTGGTGTGTGTGTGTGTGTGTGTGTGTGTGTGTGTGTGTGTGTGTGTGTGTCTGTTCGACGGAGCATATTGGCACGTGGAGCCCAAACGGCAAGTCCAATTTCAACGCGGGTGGCACCGGTCGATGCGGCAACACGGGGCACAGATGATGATACCATTTGCGGGTTAATAGATGACACGTGGTACGTGCTAAGTGCCAAAAAGTTGGCGCAAACATTTTTTTAGTTTGCGCCTCGTCAGGTCACACGGTTGGTGACACAGACTTGATACTCGCAGGTCACGTGCAGGATACAGCGGCCCAAAATCCATTAATGGCTGCCGATCCTGAGGGGGCAAAATAAACCCTCCAGGTGGGTAAAATCAAATTACCATTTTGAAGGAGCGGGCCTCCGCCGTCAGCTGGTGCCGGCCGGCCGTGGATACTGTGGCGCACAGCAGGATACTGTGCCGCAAAGCACTGCAGCACGCCACCCAGTGGCGGCATGTGGTGACGTCAAAGTCTGAGGTCACTGCAACGACCATTCAGCGGTGGCCTGGCCGGCTGGACCCAAACTACAGAATTATCGTACGATTTTCACCCAAGGCAATGCCCCGATTGCATTGCCGGCCTCTAGTTCAAAATCGTAGAACGATGAGAAACATGTTTACATGTTTTTCAGAGTTCGAAGATTTCCACCGGGCCGTCGCTCGGAAAGTGGGAGGAGCTTGTTTGTGTGTGTGCGTGTGTGTGTGTGTCTGCCCAACGGAGCATATTACAACGGAGCACGTGGAGCCCAAACGGCCGGGCCGATTTCGACCCGGGGGACACCGGTCGATGCGGCAAAACGTGGCACAGATGATGATACAATTTTCGGATCAATAAATGGAACGTGACACAGGCCAAGGACCAAAACGTGGGCGCCATAATTTTTTCTTTTTTCGCCTCCTCAGGTCACACGGTTCGTGACACAGACTTGCTACTCGCAGGTCACGTGCGCGATACAGCGGCCCCAAATATATTAATGGCCGCCGATCCTGAGGGGGGCGAAATAAACCCCCCAGGGGGTAAAACCAAATTACCATTTTGAAGGAGTGGGCCTCTGCCGTCAGCTGGTGACGGCCAGCCGTGGATACTGTGCCGCACAGCAGGATACTGCGCCGCACCGCACTGAGAGCCGGCCGGCACGCCGCCCAGTGGCGGCTTGTGGTGAAGTCACAGTCTGAGGTCACCGCAACGGCCAGTCAGCGGTGGCCTGGCCGGCTGGGGCCAAACTACGGAATTATCGTACGATTTTGACCCCAAGGCAATACCCCGATCGCATAGCCGGCCTCTAGTTTTATTACGATGGTGCACTCTGCCACTGGACTTGCGTGGCAAATTGAACGCACCTAGCTGCAACGGTTGTCGAGTTATTAGCCGATTTGTGTATGACCGTTACGTTATTTGATTTCCACGTACCACGCACGCACGCACGGACGGACGGACGGACATCTTATAATTAATAATATTAATAATATAAGATTGGTTCTGTTTTCGCGGCTATAATGACGAGAATCGCGCCACATTTTTGTTTTGTTGGCGTGCTGCGTGCTCAAGACCGTATATACCGCTGTGTTTATATTTATTTTGGGCTTGTTGGCTGTGAATGTTGCTGTGACCCTGCAAAAATGTGTGGTGTCGCTAACTAACTATACATTATTAATATCGAGGTAGGTCGTAAGGTGGAAGCAGAGACCACATTGGGCAATTATTGGCACAAAGTTTATTGCACTTCGCAGAACTGCCAGTGGTTGGTTTTGGGTTTTCTTTAATTGCATTTTTAATTAATTCCCAATGAGATTTGGTTGCTATTGCTGATTGGGTAGTTACTAGTTAGGTTACAGCAGTGCACGCAATGGACTTTATATCACCTGCTTGCCTTTAGGCTTTAACAAGAGCAGTCGTTACCTGAAGCTGTACCTGCATAGTGCATTGCCTTTGCTCATGGCGCAAAGGCCAGGCTGTCATTAATTTGGCAAAATATTATGATAACCGAGCGGGCACGAAGCGCCCGTGAGGTTTCTCGTCAACTTACTAGACACATTTACATTTGACCCGACCCGACCCGGCCCGACCCGGCCATACATACGCTTTTCGGAAGCTAATAACTTTGCAACCACTGCTCCGATTGAGATTGGGTTTTCACCTATGGATAGGTCCATCAAATGAATTTTGTTTTTGGTATGGTGCGTTCTGATAGATGTGGTACCACAGCGCGTGGCAGTTGGCACACGTGAACGTCGAAATGAACAAAAAAAAATATTGCAAAAATGATTCTTGATCAAAAATGGCTGTATTAGTCTAAGCATTGATGTATACGCGGAAGCATGCAGCGCTCAGGACGTACTCCCTTTTGGCGTATTTGAGAAAGGATGTCATGAACAATTTAATACAACTTAATTTTTATGTTGGCATGCATTGAGGCCTGGCAATTTCTCTGGAGGACTAAAATGACTGTGTTACTACCACGTGTGCTCCCTTACCGTTTCATATTTCAAATCTGTTTAGCTTTACCAGAGCGCGCTTGCTCGGTCATCGCCCAAAAAGGCGTTGTACTGGTTATTATCTTCATTATTCATATAAATGCCATATAACCATGGGCAGCTGCAGCTCCCCTATACCCCAATCATCATCAATAAGAAATATTGCAATATTTAATCAATAATTGCCCGTGAATCAGAATCAGAATCACAATCAGAATCAGAATCAGAGTTGAATCATTGCGCTGAGCCGTTAATCACTGGTCAATCAATTCACTTTACACTGAATGGTAGTGTGAATCAGAATCGCATCATTGAGGTTTCACGGGAATCACTGGTGAATCGATTCTTTAAAAAATGAATCTTTTACAAGCCACACATCTAATTGAAACTCAGGGAAATAACCTTTGAGGGACAACCAATGCGTGAAAGGATAACATATTCTCTTCACTGACAACTCTGAGAAAGCTCATCAATACGAAACCATAAATTGAAACCCTGGAAACGGTTGTAGAGAAACCAAAACCATGCGTGTAAAGGCACAATCTTTCCTTTGCCGATTACTGTAGACAAGCCCATCAATATCAAACCACGAATCACAAAGTGCAATTACCATCAATCAAATAAACATGTCTACATCAGCAGCCTCTATGGTTCCAGCTGCGTTCCAAGCAGATTGCTCTCTATTGAACCAGTCGCGGCAATGTGCAAGCTGAAATAGATAGCCTTGTTTACCAAGCCTAGCCTAGCAGCAGCTGGCTGGTTTCAAACAGGAAAACACTCGCATCAAGAAGCCAAATAGTATCCATATTTGTGGGTATCAACGGTTTTGCTGAGGCGCGAAAAATACTCCGAGTTAAGTTTAGAAAAAGCCGGCGAGATTGGTATACACTTCAATTCGTCCGTCAACATTTCTGAGCGCCTTATTCCGCTTCGCATTACATAGTGTACATCTGATCCATTCCCATTTCCATCCTCCAACTTTTCTTTTCTGCTTTAACTTCTGGCCAAGACCGACCAGGGCTTTTCTGGTTCATTTACCAGCTACGCTGCGTTTCTATACGAAATGTCAGACGGCGCAGCGGTTTCCTGACCTTAAGATATGCCTTAAGCATATACGCTGGGATGAAAATCCGAATATGAACATCTCATTAGGCCCACGCCATTCTCTGTAACACATTGGCATTTCCTTCGAAACAAACTGCCACCTCCGTTGTGCAACGTAAAGCCAGCCATATGAGCTAGATAAGCTGCTCGCTCAGTTTGGCATATTGATACCACTGGGCTGTGTTGAAACCCAGCCCTGGCCCGCTCAGCGTCGTTCCCAACCACGCCCTGCCCCGCTCAGCATCGTTCCCAACCCCACCCTGCCTCGCTCAGCGTCGTTCCCAACCCCGCCCTGTCCCGCTTAGCATCGTTCCCAACCCCACCCTGCCCCGCTCAGCATCGTTCCTAACCCCGTCCTGCCCCGCTCAGCGTCGTTCCCAACCCCGCCCTGCCCCGCTCAGCGTCGTTCCCAACCCCGCCCTGTCCCGCTTAGCATCGTTCCCAACCCCACCCTGCCCCGCTCAGCATCGTTCCCAACCCCGCCCTGTCCCGCTTAGCATCGTTCCCAACCCCACCCTGCCCCGCTCAGCATCGTTCCCAATCCCGCCCTGCCCCGCTCAGCATCGTTCCCAACCCCACCCTGCCCCCCTCAGCGTCGTTCCCAACCCCACCCTGCCCCGCTCAGCGTCGTTCCCAACCCCGCCCTGTCCCGCTTAGCATCGTTCCCAACCCCACCCTGCCCCGCTCAGCATCGTTCCCAACCCCGTCCTGCCTCGTTCAGCGTCGTTCCCAACCCCGCCCTGTCCCGCTTAGCGTCGTTCCCAACCCCGCCCTGTCCCGCTTAGCATCGTTCCCAACCCCACCCTGCCCCGCTCAGCATCGTTCCCAACCCCGCCCTGCCCCGCTCAGCATCGTTCCCAATCCCGCCCTGCCCCGCTCAGCATCGTTCCCAACCCCACCCTGACCCCCTCAGCGTCGTTCCCAACCCCGCCCTGTCCCGCTTAGCATCGTTCCCAACCCCACCCTGCCCCGCTCAGCATCGTTCCTAACCCCACCCTGTCTCGCTCAGCATCGTTCCTAACCCCGTCCTGCCCCGCTCAGCGTCGTTCCCAACCCCGCCCTGCCCCGCTTAGCATCGTTCCCAACCCCACCCTGCCCCGCTCAGCATCGTTCCCAACCCCGCCCTGTCCCGCTTAGCATCGTTCCCAACCCCACCCTGCCCCGCTCAGCATCGTTCCCAATCCCGCCCTGCCCCGCTCAGCATCGTTCCCAACCCCGCCCTGCCCCGCTTAGCATTGTTCCCAACCCGCCCTGCCCCGCTCAGCATCGTTCCCAACCCCACCCTGCCCCGCTCAGCGTCGTTCCCAACCCCGCCCTGCCCCGCCCAGCATCGTTCCCAACCCCATCCCTTGCACGGCACACGCGATCCTATAAGGCAGCCTGCATATTGCCATGTTTGCGATCTCTTTCTCAATGCCTTCTTTCTGTAAGCATGCTATTTGTGCGTCCTCCATTGTTTACCTTACAAAGTTGAATGATAGTTTCATTCGTAAACAATATTGCGGACACAGTTCATTGTCCGGTGTCCGGGTATATCGCCGTCCCCTGGTCCATGTATAGCAATGTTCGCGTTGTATAGCAATGCCCCCGCGTCCAGGTATATCGCCACAGTCAATGTTCGCGTTGTGTTGGTGAATGGCGATGGCGCATACGAGCTAACACGATGGCCAACTCACGAGCAGAAGAGCAAGCGAGGGGACAACATACGACGTAGGGGAGACGGGGAATGCCCAAACTTTTCTGTTTGGATCCTTGTAGCGGACAGACAAATCACTCTACAGAATATCTACACATATCATTAGTAAGCCACAACAATTGGCGATCAAAAACAGGTTTGACATTTGAGCCATCAGAGTTCAGCTGTTCAGTTCAGCTGTTACAAGGCACAATCTCTGACAATGTAAAATCTCGTTTTTTTTTGCCCCAAAACTGTGGGTAATGCCGAATGACTAAGAACATTTTCGCTTACTTCGAACTTAGAGTTTATGGACTTTGCGGTTCTATCGAAGTGTTTACGGATTAAAATCCCATTGTAAGCATTCCCAGACCAAAATATTATGCAGACTTGCAAGCGCAGCGATATTTAAAATCACACATTTGTACTATATTTATATCAGCAGGCGCGTAACCACCACTGTGGTCACTGGGGATCAGTCCCCAGTAACATTTTCGAATTTTAACATTACGCCTATGGGCGTTGCATGGAAAGAATAGACTTCTAAGTGCCTCCGTCCCCACCTACTTTCGGAAGGTGGTTACGCCTATGTTTATATGCGTGTGTTGCAACCGCAGTTGTCCCTTTTGAAGGATGCCATTCAGATAAATTTGTTATGGAAATAGAAAGACGACGTTCTTTCAAAAGATCATTTTGTTCAAGACCAAGCCCAAATTTCGATAACGCCGAAATTTGCCAGTGCTCTTTCGTCTTTGCCCCGCGAGATGTGTCTTCAATCTATTGCTGTCGAGAGCCTAACAGTCCGGCCAAATATCTTAATCTCATATATGGGTTATTCTTATACATTACAGAATCAGGCACAATTATTAACCCGCGCACTGCAGGGGGGTTGATTTCCGCCCCCCCCCCCCCCCCCCCTCAGGTTTTTCAAAGATAGCGAAAAAACAGAGGCGCGCAGCGCCGCCGGGTTTTCGCACACCTGTCAGGACATCAATTGCGCACACTTTGGAAAAAACAATAACCTCGGGTCATCTCAGGTCAGGTCACCAGACCAGGTCAAGTGACCCCACCTCCAAAAACAATTGCAGTTGTGCCAAAGCCAGAGTTTTTCACTGATCAGTTTGAAACTTACAGGATGTCATGAGGGCATAAGTACTTACAATTCTTTTATCTCGGAATTTTGATATCGGTGATCTAAGGTCAGGTCAATTTCGTAGCCTCTCCATAATAATTCAATGGGGAAATATACAAATGCTAAGGATATGCATGATATTAGTCCAATTACTTCTGGATCATGTTATTATAGGATATTCTTGATGATCTAAGTGTAAGTTTTGTTCAGTGACCCCTATTGGGTCATTTGAGGTCATGCGAGGTCACCATCACTTTTTTGTCAATAACTCCCGATATAATGAAGATAGAGGAGTGAAACAGACATCAATGTGTTTGTCTCGTCGAGACACGTCTTCCCATATGCAACATGCCATACTTGGGTCACCACTTGACCTTGACCTGAGGTCAAATTTTCAAGTTAATTTAAAAAGGTCACCATGTACATTATTCAAAGCGCCTTGACAAGATAAACACAATGGCGTAAACAGTGTTCCGTTATCTTTATTACATAAAAGTTAATTGCGAAAAACGATTTAGCAAAAAAAAAACTTTTTTGACCTCTGGAGCCTTAAACATTGACCTGAGATCACATTTGAGGACACCTTAGCGATTGAAAATTTCCCTGGCTGGCGTTTGCTTTTTTCGGTTTGTTTCTAACTAGCATAGTTTCTGAGATATATGGGAATTTCTGGAGCGATGTCCTATAAAAGGAAAAACTGGAAAATTTGACCTTTGATGACCTCTGGTGACCTCAATTTTGACCTGACCTAAAACAATACTGAAATACTTTCGATAGAACATGTATCAAGCTATCAAATGCCGTTTTCCGCTTCTCTATACGTAGCATAGTTTTCTAGATATCGGGGGGGGCGGAAATCAACCCCCCCTGCAGTTCGTGTTCGGCGCAAACCCCCTGCAGTGCGCGGGTTAATATCCAAGTAGAATGCACCGACGAAAAAGTATAGCCCTCTAAAATAGCACCTTGTTGATTTTTACGCACCCTAAAAAAACTCCAACCGCGCTGCATCTCAGTAAATGGCAGTACCGGCGCGATTTCGGCAGCAACAAAGCCATTTCTAGCTAAGGCTTCTGGAACTGTCAGCAGAAGCCGGCACCTCCCACGCGTTTAAGTGTAATTGACAATGTCGGCTTTTCCCGTAGTTCGTTGTTCCCCAGTTTCCCCTGAGGTTGGAAAAGTGATGACGTGGCAGGGTGACGATGCAATGATGGGATGCAATGGATGCAATGATGGGATGCAATGGATGCAATGATGGGATGCAATGGATGCAATGATGGGATGCAATGGAGAGGTTGTCAATGAGTTAGCATATTAAGGATACCACAGGAACATGTTATTTGTATGCAGAGTGTATTTGTGAGTTGTTTGTATGAAGTTGACGAGGCAGGGACATGATATTTCCTAACTATGTTAAACAGAATGCTTTATATTGAAAACGTTTATCTAAGATACTACTAAACAATCTTCTGGCGTAATTTTCTCTGTAAAATTTCCAATGTAAAGCAGGCCATATATTTTGTCGTAGGAAGTTATCCATTTAACGACACATGAACAGAGAACGCAGATGGTCTGGGAACATATATGATGATAAATGGGCTATACCTACTCGGGAACCACGTGCCCGGAGGAGGAACGAGTGGTGGATATGAACTAAGGAAACCATATGGGAAGAAGTTGAATGATTGTCGACATTATGGCCAAGCAGACCTTAAAGCTGGCAACTACTTGGCTTCCGCTGCATTTAGTATATTGATCCATCGGGTAAGATAAGAACTAAACAGTTGTGGCATTCCACGACAAATCGACAAAAATAATTAAATTTGACACCATCATATTTGTGAAAATTCTGAAAATTGGTTTAGAGTAATCGTGGGCGCTAAAGCCAGCTGCGATAATATTTTTTTTTCAGATCAACGGTCACCGAGTTATAGCCTCGGGCATTTTGAGAGGTCATCTTTGTAATGCCATCGTTGATCGCCTGTAGCTTGTCAATAAACAGCACGAACGTAATATAATTCAAAATGGTTGAGGTCGCAATGATGCGAGGAAACTTTGGGCTATTTCGGATTTTTATATTTTTGTTTTTTTATCCCGTGACCTCGTGACCTAGTTGTCCATGCAATACCTTGATATGTGGCACCTCAAAATGTGCAATTTTGTCTGAAGACAAATCAGTCTTTATGAATATGCTTTAAAAAGAAAATGTGCAAAAATGTGTTTGGCTAGAGTACATTTAAGCTTCGCAAAAACTCCGGTAGGCGGCGCTGCGGACACATCTGTGTATCTTCGGACTGGGTAGAGATATCGAGATGCAGTAAACGACAGTAGATAGGTCTAAGTATTCTGAAAGGAAATGTGATAATACTTTTGTGATCTGAGGTCAAGGTCAAGGTCGTATTTAAGGTAAAATATTGCAGGTAGCGCTTTGAACACATGTATGTGTATCTCTGGACCGGGTAGAGATATGCAGTAAAAGACAGTGGATAGGTCTAAGTATTCTTAGACGAAAATGTAATAGTACTATTGTGATCTGAGGTCAAGGTCAAGGTCATATTTAAGGTCAAGTATTGAAATTGCGACTTTAATGTGACCTTGACTTTGGTAGAGAAAGTCAAGGTCGTTAATAATAGTTAATATACTAACTCATATGCCGTAAACGACACTGGATAGGTCTGAGTATTCTGAGAAGAAAATGTGCAAATACTTTTGTGATCTGAGGTAAAAGTCAATGTCATATTTAAGGTAAAATATTGCAATTACGACCTTAAATATGACCTTGACCTTGACATCAGCTCACAAAAGTATTTTTACATTTTCCTCTCAGAATACTTAGACCTATCCACTGTCGTTTACCGCATCTCGATATATGTACCCATTCCAGAGATACACCTACATGTGTGCAAAGCGCTACCAGCAATATTTGACCTTAAAGAGAATGTTTCACCTTTCTGAAAGTTGTCAAATATATGCTGGTTGTAGTCGAAAATATGAAGCAAGTTCTGCTGAAAACGATGTTGATATTTTTTATCTCGAAAAGTTACTTAACTTTATACAAATTAAGTTTTTTATTTGGGAGGATGACGTCATTATTGAGCCATAGCTCGCGCTGATTGGCTGACAAAGTGGGATTGGCGGAAAAAGTCGTCAGCCAATCAGCGGCGGCACTAGCCTAGACCCATTTTGCAAACTATAAAATTGATTTGCTTAAAAACTGCTAAGTTTTGGAGGAAAATTACCTTAGTATTTTCAACATTTCAATACTTTAACCCTATTAGTGGTAGGGAGAGGGGGCAGATTCTGCCCACCCCTCGGGTTTTTCGCCGATATCTCCGGAACGGCTGGGAGCAGACCCATGGCATTTTAGGACTTTTCCTAGAATTGATTTCCGCATATAGAGTCAAAATGTTGAGTTCGTAAACTCAACAGAGGTGGTTCCAGGGCCCGTTTTTTTTTAGTTTTTTTTTCGGCGGCATTTGGCGATAATACGGAGATGCGGTCTTCACGGCTTCTTCCTAACTGCCTGAAGTATAAAGGAGTTACATAGGTTTACGGTGATTGAAACAAGTGAAAATTAGTTGATGTTAGTGAACTATAATAAATATTGCACGGCAGAGGCGGTTTCAGGGACTTGAAAAGAAGAGGTTTCCAGGAAGTTATTTTTATATATTTTGCCTCCCTTTTTCGCTAACCTGGCACCACCTATGAATACAAATATGATTTATAACTGTTGTGTCTGATATAACAATAACGCACCATTTAATGTATCCAAAAAAGCCCACAAAAGACGGTTTTATTACGCATTTATTTCACCCCATATTTAGTGACCTGCAAGCGCCTATGATTTTGAATTTTCAAAAGTCACCATCATATATCAATCTCCAATTCAATATCTATCGATCCCCATTAGTTGCGTTCAAATCGGTTGATAAACATGGCAGCTGTGGTGGATCAAATATACCTCTAATTTTATTAGTTTTTGCCCCACTGTTGCCCCCCTATCAAAGATTTATGATTTTTTTTAGAAATGTAGATCGTGGTGAGGGAAATAAAACGCCGTTTGATTTTTGAAAATCGGACGAGTGGATATCGAGATCTCCGGGGGGCGAATCCGCCCCCCCCCCCCCCCCCCCCCCCCCCCTCTGCCACTAATAGGGGTAGCCAGGAGCCTGCCACTAATAGGGTTAAATAACACATTGACTTTGACCTCAGATCACAAAAGTATGCTTACATTTTCCTTTCAGAATACTTAGACCAGTGCACACGCAGGATTCCATTTCGGGGAGTCATAGCCCTAAAAGCGGGCCCCCTTGTGAGCGGGCCCCCACCCGTTTTTAGAAAACTTCGCGGATTTCGGTCACTTGTTTTTGAGCGGGCCCCCTACAGCATGGGACCTGAGACATTATAATTTTCTTGTCAATGTCGTGTAAGGTGACTGCGTGTGCTACTGATGTGCGAATTTTAGGTGCGTGTGCTACTGATGTGCGGTACAACTGTCGAGAGTAAATTTGACGAAATGGGGTAAATGACAACAACAAAAATTATATTTTACAGGTTAGGCAGGTTAGGCAGGTAAATGACAACAACAACAATTATATTTTACAGGTTAGGCAGGTTAGGCAGTCCGATCCCCGGTAGTTGTGTCATCATCATCATCGTTGGGGTTTTAGTGCGCCTCGACTACGTCATTCGCGCCCACCATCATGTTGCCACAAGTTGCCATAAACCATTTCCTGAAGTAACAATGGATAATGTAAACAAATACGTATCAATATAAAATACGCCCGTATCAATAATTTGCAAGGATCGGGCCCTGTTGTGACCGGGCCTTCGTTTTGACCGGGCCCTATATCACGTTTTTCCCAGCACCGGGCCCCTGCCTCGATCGGGCCTGACCAAGACCGGCCCCTACCAGAAACGGGCCCGCATCAAGAATACGCAAGGACCGGGCCCTGTTGTGACCGGGCCCATATCACGCCTTTGTCAGCACCGGGCCCCTGCCTCGATCGGGCCTGACCAAGACCGGGCCCCTGCCAAAAACGGGCCCGTATCAAGAATATGCGAGGACCGGGCCCTGTTATGACCGGGCCCTCGTCCTGACCGGGCCCCATGCCACGCCTTTGCCAGCACCGGCCCCTGCCTCGATCAGGCCTGACCAAGACCGGGACCCTACCTGAAACGGGCCCGTATCAAGAATATGCAAGGACCGGGCCCTGTTGTGACCGGGCCCCATATCACGCCTTTGCCAGCACCGGGCCCCTGCCTCGATCGGGCCTGACCAAGACCGGGCCCCTACCAGAAACGGGCCCGCATCAATAATGTTCAAGTACCGGGCTCTCGTTCTGACCGGGCCCCATATCATGCCTTTGCCAGCACCGGGCCCCTGCCTCGATCAGGCCTGACCAAGACCGGGCCCCTACCAGAAACGGGCCCGTGTCAAGAATATGCGAGGACCGGACCCCATCATCCCATGCCACGCCTTTGCCAGTACCGGGCCCCTACCTCGATCGGGCCTGACCAAGACCGGGCCCCTACACTCAGAAACACTTTTGAGAACTTTTGCTGAATGCTCTTCCCTGAGAAACCTGCACGGTCTCCATTTCGAGACCTTTCAGTGGATGGTCTCGCCTGATAAATCTACATGGTCTCCGCGTTGGTTGTTGAGAGTAAATATGTCTCCAGCTGACAATTTTATGTCTCTGAGACCATCAGACAGTCAACGAATTAGAAAAGTCTGTTGCGATCGAGGATCGAACCCGCGGGATGTTTTAGCAGTCACCTGTTGAGAACAGTGGATGATCTCCTGAGAGAACCCTGAAATTGAATTCATTCCATGCAGATGGCGCCACCATAGCACTGCAGGTGTCGCTGTAATCGCAACGACGGAAACCGACTTCTATTAAAGTAAATACCGAATAACTATTATTTTTTCGATCGTTTTGATTTGTAAATATTACTTTCATACCATCATTTGTTAACCAAACAATATTAATACACGGAAAGTCGGTAAGTATCAACCTCACCCAGCAATTGCCTTGGTTGGTACCGTCTTTTTGCTTGTTCCGGCATAAGCCACGCCGTAGCTCAGTGGTAGAGCGCTCGCTTAACATGTGAAGGGTCCCTGGTTCAATCCCGGCCGGCGCCGAGACTTTTTTCAGGCATTCTCAAGCAAGACTAAATAGTTCACGCTGAGAACCTTGACAAAAAAAAAGATAATCTTGAGACCAAAAGACCCCCTCGAAAGTTCTCGTAAAATGTGGCTCTCTGCAGAAACTAAATCGACCCCTGTATGGTCTCTGAGAACTCTCAAGAGTCTCCGATTTCTGTCAGTGTACCAGAAACGGGCCCCTCAGAAATTTCGGGGGGGGGTCAGTTGACCCCTTTGACCCCCCCCCCCCCCCCTGCGTGCGCCACTGAGTTAGACCTATCCTCTGTCGTTTACTGCATTTCGATATCTCTACCCAGTCCGAAGATACCTGCCTGCCACTAATAGATATGCTCTATATATTCCAGATGTGTTCGTAGCGCCGCCTACCGGTGTTTTTGTGAAGCTTAAAAGTACTCTATATAGGCAAAACGCTTTTTTAAAGAATATTCATAAAGACTGATTTGGCTTCAGAACAAAAAAAAATGAGGTGCCACAGATCAGGGTATTTCATGGGAAACTAGGTCACGAGGTCACGGGGTCAACAAACAAAAATTGACAAATCCGAAATTGCCAAAAGTTTCCTCGCATCAGTGCGAGCTCTTCCATATGTAATTATATTACGTTCGTGCTGTTCGTTGACAAGCTACAGGTGATCAAAGATGGCCTTACAACATGACCTCTCAAAAATGCCCGATGCTACTCAGTGACCATTTATCTGAAAAATGTAAGAATGTCACATGTGGCTTTAGCGCCTGAGATTACCCTGTAAACCCATTTTCCGAATTTTCACAAATATGAGGGCCTTGATCGATTTGCCGTGGAATGCCCCAGTTACCAATTACAGAATAATTGAAGTGACACCATCCAGCACCTCCAAGTGCTCATAGTGAAGTAGGGCTCACAGTTGGTTTAGTAACCTTAGGCTCACAGTTCGTGGCCATTGTGGGTTTACGTGGCGTCGTGGTTGTTGCGTCATTTCGTTCAGTAGGCGCATGTCTTGCCTGATGTCCACTCGTTGGTGTCAGGAAACTCAGACATCTCCGTGTCCTGACTCGGAGTACGTCCCCGTTTTCTGCTTTGTCGTTTTTGCTCCCGCTGCGTATGCCGTTGAGCCGCGTCTGCTCATTTCCGCTGTTACTTCCTGAGGCGTTATATGTGCATGATTGTGTATACATGCCCCTTTGTTCACCGCCAGTGACGTATGCTCCTTCGCGGGTTCGGAAGGACATGAATATAAACATTTTCGCCCCAAATTCAAAGCTGTTGTGACGTGAAATACTGTCCTTTTTCACTGCACACCAGCATTGCATCGGAACGTATAATCGGTGCCGTTGGTATCTATGTGGCGGTATAATCGGTGCCGTTGGTATCTATGTGGCGGTATAATCGGTGGTGGGTATCTATGTGGCGGTATAATCGGTGGTTGGTATTTATGTGGTGGTATAATCGGTGGTTGGTATCTATGTGGCGGTATAATCGGTGCCGTTGGTATCTATGTGGCGGTATAATCGGTACCGTTGGTATCTATGTGGCGGTATAATCGGTGGTGGGTATCTATGTGGCGGTATAATCGGTGCCGTTGGTATTTATGTGGCGGTATAATCGGTGGTGGGTATTTATGTGGTGGTATAATCGGTGGCTGGCATTTATGTGGCGGTATAATCGGTGGCTGGTATCTATGTGGCGGTATAATCGGTGCCGTTGGTATCTATGTGGCGGTATAATCGGTGGCTGGTATCTATGTGGCGGTATAATCGGTGCCGTTGGTATCTTTGTGGCGGTATAATCGGTGCCGTTGGTATCTATGTGGCGGTATAATCGGTGCCGTTGGTATCTATGTGGAGGTATAATCGGTGGTTGGTATCTATGTGGCGGTATAATCGGTGGTGGGTATCTTTGTGGCGGTATAATCGGTGCCGTTGGTATATATGTGGTGGTATAATCGGTGTCGTTGGTATCTATGTGGCGGTATAATCGATGCCGTTGGTATCTATGTGGCGGTATAATCGGTAGTGGGTATATTTGTGGCGGTATAATCGGTGCCGTTGGTATATATGTGGTGGTATAATCGGTGCCGTTGGTATCTATGTGGCGGTATAATCGGTGGTGGGTATCTATGTGGCGGTATAATCAGTGGTGGGTATCTATGTGGCGGTATGATCGGTGCCGTTGGTATTTATGTGGCGGTGTAATCGGTGCCGTTGGTATCGATGTGGCAGTATAATCGGTGCCGTTGGTATCTATGTGGCGGTATAATCGGCGGTGGGTATCTATGTGGCGGTATAATCGGTGGTTGGTATTTATGTGGCGGTATAATCGGTGCCGTTGGTATCCATGTGGTGCTATAATCGGTGGTTGGTATCTATGTGGCGGTATAATCGGTGCTGTTGGTATCTATGTGGCGGTATAATCGGCGGTGGGTATCTATGTGGCGGTATAATCGGTGGTTGGTATTTATGTGGCGGTATAATCGGTGCCGTTGGTATCTATGTGGCGGTATACTCGGTGCCGTTGGTATCTATGTGGCGGTGTAATCGGTGTCGTTGGTATCTATGTGGCGGTATAATCGGTGGTTGGTATCTATGTGGCGGTATAATCGGTGCTGTTGGTATATATGTGGCGGTATAATCAGTGCCGTTGGTATCTATGTGACGGTATAATCGGCGGTGGGTATCTATGTGGCGGTATAATCGGTGGTGGGTGTCTTTGTGGCGGTAAAATCGGTGCCGTTGGCATCCATGTGGCGGTATAATCGGTACCGTTGGTATCTATGTGGCGGTATAATCGGTGCCGTTGGTATCTATGTGGCGGTATAATCGGTGATGGGTATCTATGTGACGGTATAATCGGTGCCGTTGGTATCTATGTGACGGTATAATCGGTGCCGTTGGTATATATGCGGCGATATAATCGGTGGTTGGTATCTATGTGGCGGTATAATCGGTGCCGTTGGTATATATGTGGCGGTATAATCGGTGCCGTTGGTATATATGTGGCGGTATAATCGGTGCCGTTGGTATCTATGTGGCGGTATAATCGGTGGTTGGTATCTATGTCGCGGTATAATCGGTGGTTGGTATATATGTGGCGGTATAATCGGTGCTGTTGGTATCTATGTGGCGGTATAATCGGTGGTTGGTATCTATGTGGCGGTATAATCGGTGGTTGGTATATATGTGGCGGTATAATCGGTGCTGTTGGTATCTATGTGGCGGTATAATCGGTGGTTGGTATCTATGTGGCGGTATAATCGGTGCTGTTGGTATCTTTGTGGCAGTATAATCGGTTCGTTGGTATCTATGTGGCGGCATAATCGGTGCCGTTGGTATCTATGTGGTGGTATAATCGGTGGTGGGTATCTATGTGGCGGTATATTCGGTGGTGGGTATTTATGTGGCGGTATAATCGGTGGTTGGTATCTATGTGGCGGTATAATCGGTGCCGTTGGTATCTATGTGGCGGTATAATCGGTGCCGTTGGTATCTATGTGGCGGTATAATCGGTGGTGGGTATCTATGTGGCGGTATAATCGGTGCCGTTGGTATTTATGTGGCGGTATAATCGGTGGTGGGTATTTATGTGGTGGTATAATCGGTGGCTGGTATTTATGTGGCGGTATAATCGGTGGCTGGTATCTATGTGGCGGTATAATCGGTGCCGTTGGTATCTATGTGGCGGTATAATCGGTGGCTGGTATATATGTGGCGGTATAATCGGTGCCGTTGGTATCTTTGTGGCGGTATAATCGGTGCCGTTGGTATCTATGTGGCGGTATAATCGGTGCCGTTGGTATCTATGTGGAGGTATAATCGGTGGTTGGTATCTATGTGGCGGTATAATCGGTGGTGGGTATCTTTGTGGCGGTATAATCGGTGCCGTTGGTATATATGTGGTGGTATAATCGGTGTCGTTGGTATCTATGTGGCGGTATAATCGGTGCCGTTGGTATCTATGTGGCGGTATAATCGGTAGTGGGTATCTTTGTGGCGGTATAATCGGTGCCGTTGGTATATATGTGGTGGTATAATCGGTGCC
Organism: Chirona hameri; assembly: GCA_036785665.1. Classification (NCBI taxonomy): domain Eukaryota; kingdom Metazoa; phylum Arthropoda; class Thecostraca; order Balanomorpha; family Balanidae; genus Chirona; species Chirona hameri. Next base: position 33,547 of record JAXIVJ010003975.1, on the reverse strand, counting down.
GTTGGTATCTATGTGGCGGTATAATCGGTGGTGGGTATATATGTGGCGGTATAATCAGTGGTTGGTATCTATGTGGCGGTATAATCGGTGCCGTTGGTATCCATGTGGCGGTATAATCGGTGCCGTTGGTATCTATGTGGTGGTATAATCGGTGCCGTTGGTATCTATGTGGCGGTATAATCAGTGGTTGGTATCTATGTGGCGGTATAATCGGCGGTTGGTATCTATGTAGCGGTATAATCGGTGCCGTTGGTATCTATGTAGCGGTATAATCGGTGGCATTGGTATCTATGTAGCGGTATACTCGGTGCCGTTGGTATCTATGTGGCGGTATAATCGGTGCCGTTGGTATCTATGTAGCGGTATAATCGGTGGCATTGGTATCTATGTAGCGGTATAATCGGTGGTGGGTATCTATGTGGCGGTGTAATCGGTGTCGTTGGTATCTATGTGGCGGTATAATCGGTGGTTGGTATCTATGTGGCGGTATAATCGGTGATGTTGGTATATATGTGGCGGTATAATCAGTGCCGTTGGTATCTATGTGACGGTATAATCGGCGGTGGGTATCTATGTGCGGTATAATCGGTGGTGGGTGTCTTTGTGGCGGTAAAATCGGTGCCGTTGGTATCCATGTGGCGGTATAATCGGTGCCGTTGGTATCTATGTGGCGGTATAATCGGTGCCGTTGGTATCTATGTGGCGGTATAATCGGTGATGGGTATCTATGTGGCGGTATAATCGGTGCCGTTGGTATCTATGTGGTGGTATAATCGGTGCCGTTGGTATCTATGTGGCGATATAATCGGTGGTTGGTATCTATGTGGCGGTATAATCGGTGCCGTTGGTATATATGTGGCGGTATAATCGGTGCCGTTGGTATATATGTGGCGGTATAATCGGTGCTGTTGGTATCTATGTGGCGGTATAATCGGTGGTTGGTATCTATGTGGCGGTATAATCGGTGCTGTTGGTATCTTTGTGGCAGTATAATCGGTTCGTTGGTATCTATGTGGCGGTATAATCGGTGCCGTTGGTATCTATGTGGCGGTATAATCGATGGTGGATACCTATGTGGCGGTATAATCGGTGCCGTTGGTATCTATGTGGCGGTATAATCGGTGGATGGTATCTATGTGGCGGTATAATCGGTGCCGTTGGTATCGATGTGGCGGTATAATCGGTGCCGTTGGTATCTATGTGGCGGTATAATCGGCGGTTGGTATTTATGTGGCGGTATAATCGGTGCCGTTGGTATCTATGTGGCGGTATAATCGGTGGTTGGTATCTATGTGGCGGTATAATCGGTGCTGTTGGTATCTTTGTGGCGGTATAATCGGTGCCGTTGGTATCTATGTGGCGGTATAATGGTGCCGTTGGTATTTATGTGGCGGTATAATCGGTGCCGTTGGTATCTTTGTGGCGGTAAAATCGGTGACGTTGGTGTTTATGTGGCGGTATAATCGGTGCCGTTGGTATATATGTGGCGGTATAATCGGTGGTTGGTATCTATGTGGCGGTATAATCGGTGCTGTTGGTATCTTTGTGGCGGTATAATCGGTGGTGGGTATATATGTGGCGGTATAATCGGTGCCGTTGGTATCTTTGTGGCGGTATAATCGGTGCCGTTGGTATCTTTGTGGCGGTAAAATCGGTGGTGGGTATCTATGTGGCGGTATAATCGGTGTCGTTGGTATCTATGTGGCGGTATAATCGGTGCTGTTGGAATCTATGTGGCGGTATGATCGGTGCCGTTGGTATCTATGTGGCGGTGTAATCAGTGTCGTTGGTATCTATGTAGCGGTATAATCGGTGCCGTTGGTATCTATGTGGCGGTATAATCGGTGCCGTTGGTATCTATGTAGCGGTATAATCGGTGCCGTTGGTATCTATGTGGCGGTATAATCGGTGGTTGGTATCTATGTGGCGGTATAATCGGTGCTGTTGGTATCTTTGTGGCGGTATAATCGGTGGTGGGTATCTATGTGGCGGTATAATCGGTGCCGTTGGTATCTTTGTGGCGGTATAATCGGTGCCGTTGGTATCTTTGTGGCGGTAAAATCGGTGGTGGGTATCTATGTGGCGGTATATCGGTGTCGTTGGTATCTATGTGGCGGTATAATCGGTGCTGTTGGAATCTATGTGGCGGTATGATCGGTGCCGTTGGTATCTATGTGGCGGTGTAATCAGTGTCGTTGGTATCTATGTAGCGGTATAATCGGTGCCGTTGGTATCTATGTGGCGGTATAATCGGTGCCGTTGGTATCTATGTAGCGGTATAATCGGTGCCGTTGGTATCTATGTGGCGGTATAATCGGTGGTTGGTATCTATGTGGCGGTATAATCGGTGTCGTTGGTATCTATGTGGCGGTATAATCGGTGCCGTTGGTATCTATGTGGCGGTATAATCGGTGGTTGGTATTTATGTGGCGGTGTAATCGGTGTCGTTGGTATCGATGTGGCGGTATAATCGGTGCCGTTGGTATCTATGTGGCGGTATAATCGGTGGTGGGTATCTATGTGGCGGTATAATCGGTGCCGTTGGTATCCATGTGGCGGTATAATCGGTGCCGTTGGTATCTATGTGGCGGTATAATCGGCGGTTGGTATTTATGTGGCGGTATAATCGGTGCCGTTGGTATCTACGTGGCGGTATAATCGGTGCCGTTGGTATCTATGTGGCGGTATAATGGTGCCGTTGGTATTTATGTGGTGGTATAATCGGTGGTGGGTATTTATGTGGTGGTATAATCGGTGGCTGGTATCTATGTGGCGGAATAATCGGTGCCGTTGGTATCCATGTGGCGCTATAATCGGTGGTTGGTATCGATGTGGCGGTATAATCGGTGCCGTTGGTATCTTTGTGGCGGTATAATCGGTGCCGTTGGTATCTATGTGGCGGTATAATCAGTGCCGTTGGTATCTATGTGGCGGTATAATCGGTGGTTGGTATCTATGTGGCGGTATAATCAGTGCTGTTGGTATCTATGTGGCGGTATAATCAGTGCCGTTTGTATCTATGTGGCGGTATAATCGGCGGTGGGTATCTATGTGGCGGTATAATCGGTGGTGGGTGTCTTTGTGGCGGTAAAATCGGTGCCGTTGGTATCTATGTGGCGGTATAATCGGTGGTTGGTATCTATGTGGCAGTATAATCGGTGCTGTTGGTATCTTTGTGGCGGTATAATCGGTGGTGGGTATCTATGTGGCGGTATAATCGGTGCGTTGGTATCTATGTGGCGGTATAATCGGTGCCGTTGGTATCTATGTGGCGGTATAATCGGTGGTGGATATCTATGTGGCGGTATAATCGGTGCCGTTGGTATCTATGTGGCGGTATAATCGGTGGTTGGTATCTATGTGGCGGTATAATCGGTGCCGTTGGTATCCATGTGGCGGTATAATCGGTACCGTTGGTATCTATGTGGCGGTATAATCGGCGGTTGGTATTTATGTGGCGGTATAATCGGTGCCGTTGGTATCTATGTGGTGGTATAATCGGTGGTTGGTGTCTATGTGGCGGTATAATCGGTGCTGTTGGTATCTCTGTGGCGGTATAATCGGTGCCGTTGGTATCTATGTGGCGGTATAATCGGTGACGTTGGTATTTATGTGGCGGTATAATCGGTGCCGTTGGTATCTATGTGGCGGTATAATCGGTGCCGTTGGTATCTTTGTGGCGGTATAATCGGTGGTGGGATCTATGTGGCGGTATAATCGGTGTCGTTGGTATCTATGTGGCGGTATAATCGGTGCTGTTGGTATCTATGTGGCGGTATGATCGGTGCCGTTGGTATCTATGTGGCGGTGTAATCGGTGTCGTTGGTATCTATGTAGCGGTATAATCGGTGCCGTTGGTATCTATGTGGCGGTATAATCGGTGCCGTTGGTATCTACATATGTGGCGGTATAATCGGTGCCGTTGGTATCTATGTGGCGGTATAATCGGTGGTTGGTATCTATGTGGCGGTATAATCGGTGGTGGGTATCTTTGTGGCGGTATAATCGGTGCCGTTGGTATCTATGTAGCGGTATAATCGGTGGTGGGTATCTATGTGGCGGTATAATCGGTGGTTGGTATTTATGTGGCGGTATAATCGGTGCCGTTGGTATCTATGTGGCGGTATACTCGGTGGTGGGTATCTTTGTGGCGGTATAATCGGTGTCGTTGGTATCTATGTGGTGGTATAATCGGTGCCGTTGGTATCCATGTGGCGGTATAATCGTTGCCGTTGGTATCTATGTGGCGGTATAATCGGTGCCGTTGGTATCTATGTGGCGGTATAATCGGTGCCGTTGGTATCTATGTGGCGGTATAATCGGTGCCGTTGGTATCTATGTGGTGGTATAATCGGTGGTGGGTATCTATGTGGCGGTATATTCGGTGGTGGGTATTTATGTGGCGGTATAATCAGTGCCGTTGGTATCTATGTGGCGGTATAATCGGTGCCGTTGGTATCTATGTGGCGGTATAATCGATGGTTGGTATCTATGTGGCGGTATAATCGGTGGCTGGTATTTATGTGGCGGTGTAATCGGGGTCGTTGGTATCTATGTGGCGGTATAATCGGTGTCGTTGGTATCTATGTGGCGGTATAATCGGTGGTTGGTATTTATGTGGCGGTGTAATCGGTGTCGTTGGTATCGATGTGGCGGTATAATCGGTGCCGTTGGTATCTATGTGGCGGTATAATCGGTGCCGTTGGTATCTATGTGGCGGTATAATCGGTGCCGTTGGTATCTATGTGGCGGTATAATCGGTGCCGTTGGTATCTATGTGGCGGTATAATCGGTGCCGTTGGTATATATGTGGCGGTATAATCGGTGCCGTTGGTATCTATGTGGCGGTATAATCGGTGGTTGGTATCTATGTGGCGGTATAATCGGTGCCGTTGGTATCTATGTGGCGGTATAATCGGTGCGTTGGTATCTATGTGGCGGTATAATCGGTGCCGTTGGTATCCATGTGGCGGTATAATCGGTGGTTGGTATCTATGTGGCGGTATAATCGGTGGTGGGTATCTATGTGGCGGTATAATCGGTGTCGTTGGTATCCATGTGGCGGTATAATCGGTGTCGTTGGTATCTATGTGGCGGTATAATCGGTTCCGTTGGTGTCCATGTGGCGGTATAATCGGTGGTTGATATCTATGTGGCGGTATAATCAGCGGTGGGTATCTATGTGGCGGTATAATCAGTGTCGTTGGTATCCATGTGGCGGTATAATCGGTGGTTGGTATCTATGTGGCGGTATAATCGGTGGTGGGTATTTATGTGGCGGTATAATCGGTGTCGTTGGCATCCATGTGGCGGTATAATCGGTGTCGTTGGTATCTATGTGGCGGTATAATCGGTGCCGTTGGTATCCATGTGGCGGTATAATCGGTGGTTGATATATATGTGGCGGTATAATCGGCGGTGGGTATCTATGTGGCGGTATAATCAGTGGTTGGTATTTATGTGGCGGTATAATCGGTGCCGTTGGTATATATGTGGCGGTATAATCGGTGCCGTTGGTATCTATGTGGCGGTATAATCGGTGCCGTTGGTATCTATGTGGCGGTATAATCGGTGCCGTTGGTATCTATGTGGCGGTATAATCGGTTCCGTTGGTATCTATGTGGCGGTATAATCGGTGCCATTGGTATCTATGTGGCGGTATAATCGGTGGTTGGTATCTATGTGGCGGAATAATCGGTGGTGGGTATCTATGTGGCGGTATAATTGGTGCCGTTGGTATCTATGTGGCGGTATAATCGGTGCCGTTGGTATCTATGTGGCGGTATAATCGGTGGTTGGTATATATGTGGCGGTATAATCGGTGGTGGGTATCTATGTGGCGGTATAATCGGTGCCGTTGGTTTCTATGTGGCGGTATAATCGGTACCGTTGGTATCTATGTGGCGGTATAATCGGTGGTGGGTATCTATGTGGCGGTATGATCGGTGCCGTTGGTATCTATGTGGCGGTATAATCGGTGTCGTTGGTATCTATGTGGCGGTATAATCGGTGCCGTTGGTATCTATGTGGCGGTATAATCGGTGGTTGGTATTTATGTGGCGGTATAATCGGTGCCGTTAGTATCTATGTGGCGGTATAATCGGTGGTGGGTATCTACGTGGCGGTATAATCGGTGCCGTTGGTATCTATGTGGCGGTATAATCGGTGGTTGGTATCTATGTGGCGGTATAATCGGTGCCGTTGGTATCTATGTGGCGGTATAATCGGTGTCGTTGGTATCTATGTGGCGGTATAATCGGTGCCGTTGGTATTTATGTGGCGGTATAATCGGTGCCGTTGGTATCTATGTGGCGGTATAATCGGTGGTGGGTATCTATGTGGCGGTAACGAGTCTGGTATTGACGATCTAACATCAGCGGTCTAAGTCAGTCACCTATCATCGCCAAATACAGAAAGACTGGGTGATGTAAGTGCTCTCTAGTGGAACTGGGCATGTGTGTGGAATCGTCACTGTATGGTTACGTTAAGATCAACTGCTTGTTTGTTCGAACCGATGACCGTACCTTAAATTGAATGCAATACGTTTTGTTTTTACTATGCATAAGTTTGGGATGATATTCAACATATAAAGCTGTGAAACATTGGCAATATCGATCAGCTTGCTGTGCAATCATCCCACCTAGGGCAAAACATTAATTTTTCCCAGTTCAAATGTCTTCCGGCACTAAGCAAGGTTGCTTCAGATATAACTTTTCCTGGAACACAAGTCAACGACTTTAGGAAACTTGATCTAGATACGGACCGAGAGAGATCGGTTTTCTTCTGCTGAAGAGTTTCAATTAAATCAAAATGACAGTCATTTATGGCTTATAATCTGCCGCGACTCCTTGTCTGAACAATTTGTGGTGAAATAAATGTATAACTAGCGAAGAATCAATCAAAACACACCAGAACCGATAAGTCAATGTATTCATAACAAATCCAGGGCATTTTCCCAAAATCGTCCTCGTGAATATTCACGTTCATTATCACCAGTAAGGCGCCGTAGTCGGCGATGAACGAGCGAGCGCGAACGAAATGTATGGTGAATTTTAACTCGATGGGGCAAGTAGTTTCTGAGATACAAAAAAGTAAGCACGTGCACACATACAGAGGCACCCTACCCCTGACTTGTGGGAAAGTGGCGGCTGAGAGGTACCTAACAACGCAAAAATGTGAACACAATCGGCTCAGCCATTCCTGCGATATAGAATAGGGGTGTGCACGTACGCACGTGCAGAGGCACCCGATCCCTGACTTGTGGAAAAGCGGCGGCTGAGGGGTTCCTAACCACACACCAAATTTGAACACAATAGACTCAGCCGTTGCGGAGTTATTGCGAGGAAACACCTTCCAACATCCCTCACGCGGCACGCGGCACGCGCAGTGGTAGTCACCCACGTGAGTCGGCACTGGTCTCAAACAGGGTAGGTTGGATGGGGCTGCTCAGCAAAGAAGCCCGCTTGCCAATCACACGTGCGGTTGCAAAGATATTAGCCTGTCAAAAGCGTCGCCACGAGCCGGGTCGGACCGGGCCGGGTCGGGTCGGGTCGGGCCGCTCATATTCAGATTGTTCCCATATATCACGGAATGACGATCAAGCGCTTCGCGCTCGCTCGTAAGCAGATTTTCCCCATATACCACGGAAGGACAAGCGAGCGCGAAGTGCTCGCTCGTAATTACGAGCGAGCGCAAAGCGTTCGCTCGTCCTTCCGTGGTGTATGAGAAAAGCCTGATTATGAGCGGCCCGCCCCAGCCCCACCCGACCCGATCCGATTCGATTCGACCCGACCCGACCCGACCCGACCCAACCCGACCCGACCCGACCCAACCCGACCCGACCCTACCCGACCCGACCCGACCCGACCCGACCCGACCCGACCCGACCCGACCCGATCCGATCCGATCCGATCCGATCCGACCCGACCCGGCCCGACCCGACCCGACCCGACCCGACCCGACCCGACCCGACCCGACCCGACCCGACCCGACCCGACCCGATCCGATCCGATCCGATCCGATCCGATCCGATCCGATCCGATCCGATCCGATCCGATCCGATCCGATCCGATCCGATCCGATCCGATCCGATCCGATCCGATCCGATCCGATCCGACCCGACCCGACCCGATCCGATCCGACCCGACCCGACCCGACCCGACCCGACCCGACCCGAATCGACCCGACCCAGCTCGTGGCGACGCTTTTGAGAAGCTCATATCTCTGCAACCGCACATCCGATTGATAAGCGGGCTTCTTTGCTGAGCAGCCCCATCTAACCTATCCTGTGTCAGACCAATGCCGACTCATGTATGTGACTACCACTGCGCGTGGCGCGTGCCGCGTGAGGGGTGTTGAAAAGTATTTGCTCGCAAATGCTCCGCAACGGCTGGGCAGATTATGTGCAAATTTCGTGTGTGGTTAGGGACCCCTCAGCCGCCACTTCCACACAACTCAGGGGTGGGATGACTGCACGTGCGCACGTGCACACCCCTCTTCTATATCTCAGGAACGGCTGAGCCGATTGTGTTCAAATTTGGTGTGTGGTTAGGGACCTCTCATCCGCCAGTTTTCGACAAGTCAGGGGTGGGTGCTTCTGCACTTTCGCACGTGCACACCCCTATGCTGTATCTCAGGAACGGCTGAGCCGATCGTGTTCAAATTTGGTGTGTGATTAGGGACCTCTCAGCCCCCACTTTCCCACAAGTCAAAGGTGGGTGGCTCTGCACGTGCGCACGTGCGCACCCTTTTTTGTATCTCAGAAACTACTTCCCCGATGGAGTTGAAATTGCACATACATTTCCTTGGCGCTCGCTCGTGCATCGCCAACTACGGCGCCTTACTGGTTATGAGCGGCCCGGCCCGGCCCGGCCCGTGGCGACGCTTTTGAGAAGCTCATATCTCTGCAACCGCACGTCCGATTGACAAGCAGACTTCTTTGCTGAGCAGCCCCATCTAACTTACCCTGTTTGAGACCAGAGCCGACTCATGTGGGTGACTACCACTGCGCGTGGCACGTGCCGCGTGAGAGGTGTTGAAAAGTATTTTCTCACAATAACTCCGCAACGGCTGGGCAGATTATGTGCAAATTTCGTGTGTGGTTAGGGACCCCTCAACCACCACTTTCACACAACTCAGGGGTGGGGTGACTCGGCACTTGCGCACGTGCATACCCCTATTCTATACCTCAGGAACGGTTGAGCCGATTGTGTTCAAATTTGGTGTGTGGTTAGGGACCTCTCAGTCGCCGCCTTTCCCACAAGTCAAAGGTGGGTGCCTCTGCACGTGCGCACCCTTTTTTGTATCTCAGAAACTACTTGCCCGATCGAGTTGAAATTCCCCATAAATTTCCTTCGCGCTCGCTCGTTCATCGCCAACTACGGCGCCTTACTGGTACTTCATTATAGACACTTCCGCCACATCTCCCCCTGATCCTTAAGCTCACATTCTCCGCCACAGGCTTGTACGTGGCTCTAACGCCGGCCGTCACTGCCGCCACGTCTACTTGGCTCTGGCGCCGACTGCCAATGCCGCCACTTCCACGTGGCTCTGGCGCCGACCGCCACTGTCGCCACTTCTACCTGGCTCTGGCGCCGACCGCCACTGCCGCTACTTCTACCTGGCTCTGGCGCCGACCGCCACTGCCGCTACTTCTACCTGGCTCTGGCGCCGACCGCCACTGCCGCTACTTCTACCTGGCTCTGGCGCCGACCGCCACTGTCGCCACTTCTACCTGGCTCTGCCGCCGACCGCCACTGTCACCACTTCTACGTGGCTCTGGCGCCGACCGCCACTGTCGCCACTACCGAGTGGCTCTGGCGCCGACCGCCACTGTCGCCACTTCTACCTGGCTCTGCCGCTGACCGCCACTGTCGCCACTTCTACGTGGCTCTGGCGCCGACCGCCACTGTCGCCACTACCGAGTGGCTCTGGCGCCGACCGCCACTGCTGCCACTTATACCTGGCTCTGGCGCTGACCGCCACTGCCGCTAGTGACGCGTCACCGTCACCGTCACAGTCTCCGCCACCGTATTCCTCCCATCTCTGCCACCGTCTTCCTCCTCTTCCCCATGCCTGCCTTCGTCATCGTCCGCTCCGCCTTCCTCAGTCACTATCCTGAGCGCCTTGTTACATTGTTAATGCCGAAATAGCTTGTGGTGAAATAAATATATAATTAGCGAAGAATCAATCAAAACACACTAGAGCTAATAAGTCACTGTATTCATAAACAAATCCAGGACATTTTTCCAAAGTCGTCCTCGTGAATTTTCACGTTCATTATCTACAAAAATTCCGCCACACAATTATTGCGCAAATTTATTACAATATTTTTTTTAATGGCTCATATTTTAGTTTCCATTAAATTTATATTCTTACAATAGCTAAGGAAGGCACGAATCCGTAGAAGTATCTGTTCCTAAGTTACGTTAGTTCTAAATTACCAGAAAAAAATACATAAGCCTATAACGATAAAAACGTATGCCTATAAGCAATTATTTGACATGACAGTGTCCATTGCATAATGTTATTATCGTAAAATATTCCATTATTAGCTATCATATTAGTATCATATTAGTTAATGAAGGCTCCAGGCATGTAGCACACAGTACGCACGTTTCGTTGATGTACTTTATCAATGCAGGGTGTTTGTTCTGGTGCCCTTAGCCTGCATAGCCACGCGCCTGCTTCCCTCGCCAATGGCTATGCTACATTCCATCGTGGTCCAGACACGACGCGCACAAAAACCCTACACACACAATTACACCGCTATCACGTGTTCCCTCAGCACCCGGTATGCATCGATCACGTGACCTTGCTACGGAAACCGACGCCTCGGCTTGGTATCAGTTTGATTTTCGCCGGGCCTTGCCTATGATTGCCGAGACAATCCCGACTCACTAGCGGATCCAGAACGGAAAAAGTTCGTTCGAGGAGATAAATAAATACAAATGACAAAGGTTAAAATGTCGTCGTATTTTGTTCCTTCGTGTATTAATAGATGTTGTAAGACACACTTCTCTCATTTAAAGTTCTGAAGTTTTTTTCCTTCAAAATCAGAAAATGGATCAAATTTCGACCGGATTCAGCCATTTTCGACGGGTCATAACCTAGATGCTCCACCTCCCCTCCATGGATCCGTCCCTATTCCTCCCAGTCAAACCGAGTCAATCCCGCCACCCAACAGCCCGCGCCACTGGAGACCACAATCGTCCAGATCAGCGGTCAGCGGAAACCCAGCTCGCTCCGTCCGGATTCAGTCACCGCACCCAGCTCGCTTAATCGATCCCCCCCCCCCCCCTCCGGCTGCGGATGCGGCGGCGGCTGGGTCACAGCGGGTGGCCTTTGCCACGGTGACCACTCCGCCAACGCCCGGGGACTCATGTCTCAACGGAGAGCTGCTACTCCGTGTCACTGGCTGTGAATGTCAGGGGTCACTGGCTGTGAATGTCAGGGGTCACTGAGCAGTGAGCTCAGAGCCCGCACCGCCACCGTCACCGCCACCGCCACCGCCACCGCCACCGCCACCGCCACCGCCACCGCCACCGCCACCGCCACCGCCACCGCCACCGCCACCGCCACCGCCACCGCCACACCGCCACCGCCACCGCCACCGCCACCGTCACCGCCACCGTCACCGTCACCGCCACCGCCACCGTCACCGCCACCGCCACCGCCACCGCCACCGTCACCGCCACCGCCACCGCTACCGCTACCGCCACCGCCACCGTCACCGCTACCGCCACCGTCACCGCCACCGCCACCGCTACCGCCACCGCCACCGTCACCGCTACCGCCACCGTCACCGTCACCGCCACCGTCACTGCCACCGTCACCGTCACCGCCACCGCCACCGCCACCGTCACCGCCACCGCTACCGCCACCGCCACCGCCACCGCCACCGCCACACCGCCACCGTCACCGCTACCGCCACCGCCACCGCCACCGTCACCGCCACCGCTACCGCCACCGCCACCGCCACCGCCACCGCCACACCGCCACCGTCACCGCTACCGCCACCGCCACCGCCACCGCCACACCGCCACACCGCCACCGTCACCGCCACCGCCACCGCCACCGCCGCCGCCGCCGCCGCCGTCGCCGCCGGACGCCATTTTGGACTGGGGTGCGCTACAGGCCCCCCACGGACGACCTGTTGCAATGTTTCTGGCACGCCTGCGAGCATCGATGGATAGCCGGCAGTGGTGTCGGCTGAGAGCCTCCGCTGGCTGGCACTGCGCGGAACGGACCAGCCGAGTGCTGGTACTGCGAGAGCTGCGTCCAGCCGCGCCCGACGGCGTGAGAGTGCAGAGGTGGAAAAATCGACGAAAACTTGGTACGCCTTGACTCTTGAGGAAACGACGTCTGGATTCATAGTCATACGGCGAAATGATAGCATACAATGTGGCGTGTTTATCTGTGGACAGCTACCGAGGACTGCAGCTCCAATGACCTTGGATGCATAAACAATGACTGGGGTTAGTAAGAGAACGAGAAAAACAATGACTGAGGTTAGTAAGAGAACGAGAAAAACAATGACTGGGGTTAGTAAGAGAACGAGAAAAACAATGACTGGGGTTAGTAAGAGAACGAGAAAAACAATGACTGGGGTTAGTAAGAGAACGAGAAAAACAATGACTGGGGTTAGTAAGAGAACGAGAAAAACAATGACTGGGGTTAGTAAGAGAACGAGAAAAACAATGACTGGGGTTAGTAAGAGAACGAGAAAAACAATGACTGGGGTTAGTAAGAGAACGAGAAAAACAATGACTGGGGTTAGTAAGAGAACGAGAAAAACAATGACTGGGGTTAGTAAGAGAACGAGAAAAACAATGACTGGGGTTAGTAAGAGAACGAGAAAAACAATGACTGGGGTTAGTAAGAGAACGAGAAAAACAATGACTGGGGTTAGTAAGAGAACGAGAAAAACAATGACTGAGGTTAGTAAGAGAACGAGAAAAACAATGACTGAGGTTAGTAAGAGAACGAGAAAAACAATGACTGGGGTTAGTAAGAGAACGAGAAAAACAATGACTGGGGTTAGTAAGAGAACGAGAAAAACAATGACTGGGGTTAGTAAGAGAACGAGATAAACAATGACTGGGGTTAGTAAGAGAACGAGAAAAACAATGACTGGGGTTAGTAAGAGAACGAGAAAAACAATGACTGGGGTTAGTAAGAGAACGAGAAAAACAATGACTGGGGTTAGTAAGAGAACGAGAAAAACAATGACTGGGGTTAGTAAGAGAACGAGAAAAACAATGACTGGGGTTAGTAAGAGAACGAGAAAAACAATGACTGGGGTTAGTAAGAGAACGAGAAAAACAATGACTGGGGTTAGTAAGAGAACGAGAAAAACAATGACTGGGGTTAGTAAGAGAACGAGAAAAACAATGACTGGGGTTAGTAAGAGAACGAGAAAAACAATGACTGGGGTTAGTAAGAGAACGAGAAAAACAATGACTGGGGTTAGTAAGAGAACGAGAAAAACAATGACTGGGGTTAGTAAGAGAACGAGAAAAACAATGACTGGGGTTAGTAAGAGAACGAGAAAAACAATGACTGGGGTTAGTAAGAGAACGAGAAAAACAATGACTGGGGTTAGTAAGAGAACGAGAAAAACAATGACTGGGGTTAGTAAGAGAACGAGAAAAACAATGACTGGGGTTAGTAAGAGAACGAGAAAAACAATGACTGAGGTTAGTAAGAGAACGAGAAAAACAATGACTGGGGTTAGTAAGAGAACGAGAAAAACAATGACTGGGGTTAGTAAGAGAACGAGATAAACAATGACTGGGGTTAGTAAGAGAACGAGAAAAACAATGACTGGGGTTAGTAAGAGAACGAGAAAAACAATGACTGGGGTTAGTAAGAGAACGAGAAAAACAATGACTGGGGTTAGTAAGAGAACGAGAAAAACAATGACTGGAGTTAGTAAGAGAACGAGATAAACAATGACTGGGGTTAGTAAGAGAACGAGAAAAACAATGACTGGGGTTAGTAAGAGAACGAGAAAAACAATGACTGGGGTTAGTAAGAGAACGAGAAAAACAATGACTGGGGTTAGTAAGAGAACGAGAAAAACAATGACTGGGGTTAGTAAGAGAACGAGAAAAACAATGACTGAGGTTAGTAAGAGAACGAGAAAAACAATGACTGGGGTTAGTAAGAGAACGAGAAAAACAATGACTGGGGTTAGTAAGAGAACGAGATAAACAATGACTGGGGTTAGTAAGAGAACGAGAAAAACAATGACTGGGGTTAGTAAGAGAACGAGAAAAACAATGACTGGGGTTAGTAAGAGAACGAGAAAAATGAATTCCAATGCTTCCTTCATTGGGAAGCAAGTTTTGATCGATTTCTCCCACGGTCAGAAATACAGCCCGCGGCGTGTTAGCTATCTACATTTAACAGCCAGGCGGGGAGCACGTCAGTTCACTATAGCCTTAATTAAAGAGAATGTTTCACCTTTGTATTGGTTTTGAACTGAGATAGCCATTATTTTTGGCAGTTATTGAAATGTCGAAAATACTAAGGTCATTTTCCCCAAAACTTAGCCGTTTTTAAGCAATTTAATTTATAATTTGCAAAATGGGGTCTAGGCTAGTCCCGTCGCTGATTGGCTGACAGCCACTTTGCCAGCCAATCCCACTTTGTCAGCCAATCAGCGGCGGTCTATATCTCAAGAATGACGTCATCATCACAAATTTAAAACCTTAATTTGTATAAAGTTAAGTGACTTTTCGAGATAAAAAATATCACCATCGTTTTCAGCAGCACTTCCTTCATATTTTCGACTACAACCAGCGTATCTTTGACAACTTTCACAAAGGTGAAACATTCCCTTTAAAGGTGACCTTTGCGACAGCGATAAGCGTTTGTTAAAGGAAATAGTTCACCTTGGAAAAATTTCCAACACGATTTGATTATATTTTGAAACACAATTGATTTTGATATTGTCAAAAATGGCCATACATCGCGCCGTTTCAGGACAGAAGGTCGTAAATTATTAATTTTATCAAAATTATATACATACTCTGAGTCAGGGTCCTCACGTCACGCGAATGAAAAAAAGGTTCAGTCAATCAGATTCGAAAGTAGTCGCGTAAGGATAGACTTGCATTAGAGACTCGCATTAGAGAGTTCGCTTGCTAGCACAGTATAAGGCGCCCAAGTCCAGCTCCAAGCTGATTGGCTGATTGTATAGCCTCTGCCCAGGCTATCGTAAGCACCGCATTCTTTCGTAAGCACGGCATTCCTTCGCCAAAAAAAATCAAATAAATTCGGCTGGAGAATCTTTTCAGTCAAGAAAACTTGCAGATAGTGGTTTCCCAACACGGGCTAAAAACTGCTATCTCAGTTCAAAACCCCATGTTGAAGGTGAACTATTTCCTTTCAGTGATAATGTAATGTGGCCCAGGGAATGACGTCACATAATACATTGTGACGTAAGCGTCACAGTATAGATGCACGTCATAATTTAAACTAGCACAGGTAATATGTGTTTACTGAGTCTCCAAATCGAGTTATGTGGCAAACAAAGTCTTTACGTATTAATGTCCTCTGGATATCCGTGCCTTAAATAGGAAAAAAATAGCTCAGAATAGCTTGTCAAATTTAAACGCACTGCAGATCAAAACGGCGGCTGCGTGCACCATACAAACATTACACGCATGCGTACGCTCTAACTAATTAGAAACATACGGTACAGAATGTCCAGAAAGTTGCTAACAATGTGTGCAGAATCCAATGTTACGGCCAAAAGTGGGGACATCGCATAGGTACGACAACTTGGGTCAATACCTCGTTAATGCATTGTAGACTGTAGCCGCTACCAGGCTTCCTACGCTTCGGCCCCCTAAGTGTAGGAAAATAATACTACAGTCTACAGACGGGCACAGCCTCTGTTGGTCATAGCCGGTTGGACAGACATAGATGACCAAGTTTTTGTGTAGTATAACTTTTTATATCAACTTCTTTTAGTTTGTTTTACTTGTACATTAGCAAAACAAGGAATGAATTGTGAAAGTTTTCCGGAGGTTGATCTACCCATTGACGAAACCTGTTCTCACATTCATTTGATGCAAGAGCGAAAAACATTTAACTTGCATACGCACACGCTCGCATTTGTTTATGATTCGGTTGAAATACACACATATATTTAGATTTTCCAGCATTATTTCCGTGCTGAATTATACAGTTATTTTTTGCTTTCTGAACAGGAGGGTCCTCGCCTGAAAGGTAGGGGACGTAATCAGAGTGCATAAGGTCATTGCTAATGACGAAATCTCTAGATCATCCCCCATGTTGCCAGTGGTCTCGGTTCGCCCGCGCGAGACGGTGCTGGCCAGCCATCGATTCATGCTGTCATGGGTGGCAATCGCGTTTATGTGATTGTATATGCGTGATACATAATGGTTTAGGCATGACTCACGAGACCCATTATATCACAATGAGATTAGCAGCCCTGTTTACATAGCATAAATATATTCCACTAAGTTCCACAGTTGGAGACTTTTCACCTTTTTCGATTGGAATTTCCCTAGCCTCAAAAGATTGGTCGAGTCCGTTTAAAAACAACTCTTAGAGTACGAGAATACACAGAGAAACTTTTTCATATAGATATGCTAAAAATGTGTTTACCTAGTTCCAAGTGAAATATCATGTGATAAATGTTAGTCAATGACTTTTGGAAAAACTATGTTCCTGGATGTTCGGTGTTTCATACTCATATTTCTCCAGAATATGCCTCAATGTCTTGACATGGTAACAAATATGGTAGCTTATCGGCTTCGTCGATTGCCGTTTGGCTACCAAATTTTCCGTAAAGTGGGTTTCCGTCTGTTTGTCATCTACCGTGGATGTCTCGCCTATTCTGATTGGTCGTTTAAAGTTTTGACTAATCAGCTGGAGGCTGCGGCTCTCAGCGCACTGAGGGACGTCGAAGACAGAATCGGCGCACTGGCGCACTGTCGATAAAAATATTCCAGACAAATGTGATTTTTCGAAGGCGCTGTGTTATACTTATAAGCTGCATTTTGATTTTGTCTACGTAGAACTTTAAGTCATAGAAGAAGTAAGTGGCACCGATTTACACCTTGAAGTGACGTGTGTTATGCTTTTGATATGTATCACAGGGTGGGGGGCCTTTCCTTTCCTAAAAAATATGTTAAGATGTCATCTTGATAAACCCTACACCAAAATTTCAAAATGTCAAAATTAAATTGATATATTGCAGGTACCGCGACCAGCCATCCATAAAAAGTGCGACTTTTCACGAAGCATCTTTTGGTAATTTTAAATCGGAAATCCAATGAAAATTGACAAAGGTCTGACCAATAATATTGCTTACAAAGCGACAAGGCACCGTCAACCAAAAACAAACATTGTAAAAATTCAATCGATATATTGCAGGTACTGCGAACAGCCGCCCATCAAAAAACGCGTCTTTTCACGAAGCATCTTTTGGTAATTTGCAATCGGTTATCACAGTATGGATCAAATGGTGAAAAATAAACACGATTAGTGCATCGCATTACCGCAGGATAGGCCTAAAACGCGCGAGGAAGTAGTCCCGAATCATGGGAAAATGCCACCTCAAATCTAGGGAAATTCCAAACGAAAAAGCTAAAAAGTCTCTAACTATGGAAAGTTAGTGGAATGTATATATGCTATGCAAACAGGGTTATATTGTGAAAGCTGCAGGTGGACATTTTAGTTTACTGTTTACGCACTACTTGTTGATGCGCTACACTAGCCTCGAGAATACATGACATGTCATTGTATTGAGTCGCGAATACTAATGTAGTGATGATGTCATTGTGATGTCACCTGCCCGGCCCGTGGCGAACTCTGCTCTACATCATGCATCGACTTAGTTATTATAATTATCATATCATATCATATCATATCATAATATCATATTATATCATGTTATATCATATCATAAAATCATAATATCATATTATATCATATAATATCATAGCATAATATCATATTATATTATATCATAATAGCATATCATAATATCATATCATAATATCATATCATAATATCATATCATAATATCATATCATATCACATCATAATATCATATAATAATATCATATCATAATATCATATCATAATATCATATCATAATATCATATCATATCATATCATAATATCATATCATAATATCATATCATAATATCATATCATAATATCATATCATAATATCATATCATAATATCATATCATAATATCATATCATAATATCATATCATAATATCATATCATAATATCATATCATAATATCATATCATAATATCATATCATAATATCATATCATAATATCATATCATAATATCATATCATAATATCATATCATAATATCATATCATAATATATCATAATATCATATCATAATATCATATCATAATATCATATCATAATATCATATCATAATATCATATCATAATATCATATCATAATATCATATCATATCATATTATCATATTATATCATACAGCACACATTATTATCATTCATTCATCTTCCATGCCAGGCATGGTATATTATAGACTAATCACACAAGTTTCCATGAGCTTGAACTAGCAAAATGCAATATGCACTACCATTTGTGGCATACAAGGTGTATTAATAGAATCAAGTGACATATTGAATACCATTGTACCATGCGGTGGCAGATCTGGCCCAAATGCTTCGCCACTAAATTTCGATACAGGTTTCAATTTCCAGCGACCTATGACCAGATGCGACGCATTGAATTGAAATAACTGTTCCTAGCCGATATCATAAGTGTGATAAACTCACGGGCGATGCGGGACAGTTAGATACAAGGTAAATGTCAGAGTGTAGATAGAGACAGCTGAAGATATATGACCGGTGATTGGGTCCGGCGAGAAATGCTAGTATAGCTGGCGGAAACTACGTCCACCCGGAAACATACGCCGCGCAGCTGAGGCCTACCGGCCCCGCTTCAGCTTGCCCCTGTTGAGAATAGAGTAGGCTGACCCGCACAACAGCTATGCGCTGCGGGATAGTTTACCTACGGAATTATCAAGCAATATTTGCAGCCTAGAGCAGGTTTCTTTTTTGTATTATAGTTAGACAAAACGCTGCTTAAATGTAGCAATTTGGATAAAAGAAACAAAATTACAACAAAATAAAACCGAAGACCATACAATTGCTTCGTATAAATATCTGGTCAGCCAGCTAAACCCAGCGCACCAGCCACGGCTTTTCTGTTGCATGGCTAACATTGTTTGGTACAGACAGCTTCGTTAGCTTAAAAGGTTCAGCCGCACGAGACAGACATACGAAAACATTTCCTCGCCAGTTGACATTTGGCGTAGAGAAAAGTTGTAAGACAACGGATACAAAGCACGTTTGCTTGTAGATGTTATTATTCGGTCATCCCCAATCTTAGCATGTCAAAGCGCAACTTGATCTACCACAGATCAGGCTATGGTCTATTTCGTATATATTTAACACGAATAAGTTGTTTTGCATTGGTTTCTTGGAGTATGGTCCACCGCCAAGCAGAAGTTGTCACTAGCGCAAGGCCCAACTGTTAGCGCACATTAATGGTTGCTCAAAGGCAGAATGTGGAAATATGAGCCGCCAAGTTGCAACTTTCCGTCCGCTGACGTTCATCAAACCATGAAGGTCACTGCAAGTCACATCAGCCAAAGGCAGTACTTCGATTTGGTACTCGAACCCAAGTCAACTCCATCAGCGAGCCATTGCAGAATTGACATCAGGCACGGCGCAACCAACAGAGCTGCGTGATAGGGGAGCTGTTTGTCGAGTTACTGGATCAAGCTAGGCATATCTACTGAAGATCAAAGTGCAGTCATTCGCATTGTTGAATATCCACCTGGTGTTTTTCTTGGCTTCATCTGAACGGCATGTAAAGAAGTCAAGTTTCATTAATGAACAACGCGATGGAATGAGCCAACAACTGCATTGATAACATTTTCCTAGTAAGCACTGGGCTATGACCTTTGACCAATGAGCATTGAGCAAGCGAAGATTTACATTATGAATACAGTAACAACTAGTGTGCCCTTAAGGTGAAAGGCAAATGACATTTGAAAGTGAATGGCGAGATGTGTGCAACATTCGGTTTGAAAAGCTTCCATTGGCATTACGAGACATGAGGTGAGAACAGTCCAGGGATGGAGTGCAGGGGTGTAGGACCCTATTAAGTTTAGGGGGCTTCAGCCCCCCCCCCCCCCCCCCTCCCCCCAACTTGGACGAGGAAGTGGGTCAAATCCGGGGAGAAATCTATATTTTGTGGGTTTTAATTTTTATTTTGATTTTGTGACTTTAAGCGATTTATTCCCAGCTCAGCCCCCCCCCCCCAACTTTTCTGGAGAAGCTACGCCCCTGATAGAGTGCAGTGATGGCAAATATATAAAAAGAAGAAAATGTATTTACAGACAGACGGAGGATTTTGTCAGCGGCCAGCCCGTAACTACCGTTCATTCGAAAGTGAACAATAGGTTATGTGTAAGCCCGACAGTCTACACTCTACAGTAGAAAAAGAGCCAAGGTTAAGCCAACAGTGACTAATGGGGTGGTCAGCTACGAACACAAAGCATATGACAGCTGGCGCGCTGGACAGCGAGCCGTCCGCAAACAGCATTGGGCGGTGGGCAGAGGACAGTTGACAGAGGATATATTGACAGGTAACCAGAGGACAGAGGACAGTAGACAGTTTGCGGTATGGACGCCGGAAGGTGAACAACTGATAGTGTTGAGCGACTGAAAGTGAGCGGTGGACCACCAGAGATAGGCATGCCTAATGATAACTCAGGGAATCACAGTGAATGGTCACAGTGGACAATGTACAGTGAACAATGAGGAAGAATGGTAGGTACCTAAGGACTATTGCATAATTTAAGTAGATAGTGAACACTGAACAGTGGACATTGGACACTGGACACTGGACACTGGACACTCGACAATCGACATTGGACATTGGACATTGTACCTTAAGCATCATATCCTGGCAAGACAGCATTTTCATCTGCCGGCATCAC
>JAXIVJ010003975.1:0-5000 GCA_036785665.1 Chirona hameri | reverse complement strand
GCCCTTTCTTTGTACTTAAAGATGTAGGTACTTAATTACTTTGTAGAAAATAAAATTATGATAAGGCAGCTAAAAGTTGGTTCACAAGATTGGCTTCTGCTATGATTGAATGTCATAGCAGAAACCACTCTGTGAGTAAGCTATGCTCGGCTATGGGGTTTGAGTTTGTCGACCTGTGGGATAAGTTTTATGGCAGCGACGTGTACTACATGAGGGATGGTTTGCATTTATCGGATGAGGGGGCGACAGTACTGGGGGCTGCATACGCAAGGGTGATTCAGGGAAACTAGGTGAGAGGGGGGGGGGTCAGAAGGCACAGGTAAAAGGGCATCGAGAAGTAGGCAATGGTGAAGGTTCAAATCATAATTGTAGCAGTAGTAGCAGTGGTAGAGAAACACTTAAATGTAATATTGGATGTATAATGTTAAATGCACAGAGCATTAGATCAAAATTTGATGAGTTCAGATGCTATGTTGGTATTCAGAAACCGGATATTATTTGTGTAACAGAAACATGGGTTAGTGAGGAATTGTGTGGTGATAGGCTACAGGACTTCGAACTACTAGGTTACAACATGTTTTCGTACTGCAGGAAATCACGGCAGGGTGGCGGGGTGTTTGTATACGTCAACAGTTTATACGTTGCTACGAGGGTTGATAATCCATTAAAAGCGAAGGACGTAGAATCAATTTGGATAGACATTAAAATTGGTGCAGGTAATAGGGATAACTTAAGAATAGGAGCATTCTACAGACCAGGTAATCTTTTGAGAATGCCTCAAGTTGAAGCAGACCGAGTGATCTGCGAGGAAATTCGTATTTTTATTAAAAAAAACATTGTCTGATCATGGGGGATTTCAATTTACGAGGGTATGAAGGCAGGGCAGAGACCAACGAGTGTGTGGTGTTTAGGCAACTTTTTGAAGAGGAACTTTTTATGCATCAGTTTGTCTCTGAACCAACTAGATTATGTTCAATTCTTGACCTAGTCTTCTCTGACAACAGAGAACTAGTGAGTGATGTAACCATCGGTGAGGGACTCGGTAAAAGCGATCATAGTATAGTAAACTTTAATATCTCATCTAATGTTAAGCTCAAAGATAATCTCCTTCTGGTTCCAAATTTTAATCAAGCAGACTTTGACAAAATGAGAAATGAATTTGCCCAGATTGATTGGAACAGTGAGTTTGCAAGATTAGATACATGTGAATCCTGGAATTCTTTTAAGACTAAATTGAAAGCAGTTCAGAGTAGACACATACCATTTAAGTATAAACGTAATAGAAAAAAACGATAGACCTCCCTGGCTTACACCAGAAGTTAGAAATGCCATCAAAACGAAAAGAGCTGCATTTAAGAAAATGAAGGGATCACCAATTGAGTCAAATAAGAGAAGTTACCAAAAAAGTAGGGACGAGGTTAAGAGAAGAGTCAGGGCAGCAAAAAGAGCAAAGGAAATAGACTTGGCAAGGAACTGCATTGCCGACAGTAAGATAGTTTTTAGTTTTTACAAAATGAATAACGTTTCAAAAAGTATTGGTCCACTTAAAGTAAATGATATGTTGGTAAGCAAAGATAACGAAATGGTGGAATTGTTGAGTAATCAGTTCAGTTCCGTATTTACAATCGAAGACCAAAGTGGTATCGCATTACTTCATCCTCCGCCAGTAACGGAGGATACTTTGGGAGAGCTGGGCAATATAAGTAGTGATTTAGTTAGAGCATATTTAAAAAAGATAAAACCTAATAAGGCGAAGGGACCAGATACTATATATGCAAGGGTTTTAAAAGAATGTGGAAAAGAGATATCTGTTCCATTGGCTATAATATTTTCCAGATCACTAAAAGAAACAAAGATTCCACTTGACTGGAAGAGTGCAAACGTAGTTCCTATATTTAAAAAGGGGGATAAAAGTAAGATAGAAAATTATAGACCTGTCAGTCTTACCTCCTTAGTTTGCAAAGTACTGGAATCAATAATTAAAGATAAAATAGTAGAATATTTGGATGAATATAAAATCATTAGGGACACTCAGCATGGCTTCAGGAAGGGTTATTCGTGCTTGACCAACCTTCTGCAGTTTTTGGATGTGGCAACCGATAGTTTTGATAGGGGTGAACAGCTTGATGTAGCGTATCTTGATTTTAGTAAAGCTTTTGATAAGGTTCCCCATAAAAGATTAGGAATACAACTGAAAAGCCACGGAATAACCGGAAAGGCGCTTGATTGGATCGAGTTTTGGCTCTCAGGACGGCAGCAAAGAGATTTACTAAATGGGGTCAAATCTGAATGGAGAGATGTGCGTAGTGGGGTGCCTCAAGGCTCAGTTTAAGGCCCATTATTATTTTTAATATTCATAAATACAATCGAGATTGGTGTAGACAGTAAAGTGTTAAAATTTTCTGACGATCTTAAAGTGTTCAGGGTTATTAGGAGAGATAACGACCAGGATCTTTTCCAGTCGGATCTGGATAGGTTGGTTGAATGGTCAGAAACATGGCAAATGGAATTTAATATTAACAAATGTAAAGTTATGCATGTAGGCCGAGTAAAAAGAAGAACTTCGTACGAAATGGGGGGACAGGAGATGTCACAGACGGTAATGGAAAGGGACCTAGGGGTAATGGTTAACAGTAAGCTATCTGCATCTGACCAGGTAACCAAAGCTAGAAAAAAAGGCGCTAAGGATGCTTGGTGCCATTTACAGGAATGTTTCTTATAAAAGTGCTGAGGTGATAACTAAACTTTATTGTGCATTTGTTAGACCACATTTAGAGTACTGTGTTCAAGCTTGGTCTCCAACGTATGAGAAAGATTGTTGGTTACTAGAAAGGGTACACAAACGGGCAACGAAAATGGTTAACGGTATTAGCAATTTAGAATATGAGGATAGGCTTAAAACATTGGATATGTTCTCACTTAAATACAGAAGATTGAGGGGGATCTCATTGAAGTTTTTAGGTTTGTAAATGGTCAACAGATTGGGTATTTAAAGAACTTGTTTGATTTTGATAGGCAGAAAAGAGGGCGAGGCCATCAGTATAAACGTATTGTTAAACAAAGCAGGACTAGATTAAGACAGTCGTTTTTCAGTAGAAGGGCTGTGAGCCATTGGAACAATTTACCAGGTGATGTAATCAGTGCAGCCACATTAGTTTCTTTCAAAGCTGGGCTCGACAAATATTTTGCGGGAAAGGGTTTTGTTTATAAATACTCCTGGGATTAGTCTTAGTTATAGTGATACACATATGTGAATATACATAAGAACATAACTAATTGAAATAGGTTGCTTACAAGAAAGGAATTATTTTTAGAAGTAAGATTGTGTATGTGTGGGACTAGTGAAATTTACAACGTTTGTATGGATTGAATGTCTTGTGAATGTAGATTGCTAAATTCTGAGGTTCGTGTGTTCAGGACGATTTAGTGTTAACGATGTATATGTACTGGATGTTAAAATCTGAAAATGGTTAGTGTGTATTACATGATATGGTGCCCTGCGAGGCAATGTATGTGGCCGTTCATGCCCGTTGTCACATGTGTGCCGTTCACGTCCATGTGTGCCGTACAACCCAGGACGGGCCCATGAGGCTCTTTGTTGTACTGAAAATTTATGTCTTTATGTCTTTATGTCAAGTTCATCCATTCATTCACCATTCATTCCAAAGCCCTAGATACAATTCAGCCAAGGCAGCGAATAGCGTGATGTCATGGGTACATACTTCCATAAATATGCTGTGTTCAAAGTTCAAACAGCAATCAGTTTTAGACTTTAGTTCCTTTGAGCCGCTGGAATTGATATAAATGAGTGATATAGCAGCATGCTTGGTATAATTTCAATGGTTGAAGATCTCTCTACAATCCATGCTAAATAGTAGTGTTTAAATATATCATTGAAGGGGTAGCTAGGGCATTCCAGGAAAGATCGACCGAAAATATCTCGAAATAACACCCTACATCTCAGGTTTCGATAAAATTAAGTCTTAAGTCTTGGGGGATATCTGGGCCGTCGATTCACGCTATGAAATTTGCAGCCTCGTCCTTCGAATAGTTTTCGAGTTACTGCCTCGGGCAACTTTGTAATGTCGTGCAAAACTCTCCTTTTCAGCGGGCAATATCTTCCATCTAAATCATGCGAGGCATATACAAACCTATATATATGAAATCGCTTCTCTTTCTCATTTTTGTTTTGCTCTGGGATGAATATGATGTAACAATGTTCAATCATACCAATCATATTCATCCCAGAGCAAAAATCCGCAAATAAGCGATTTCATATATCGTCTACCTGGGAAAAATGACATCGAAAGAACACAAACCTATATATCATCATAATTATCGTGAACCATGTATACATATGATATAATCATTTGTATACAATTATAAATTTGGAATTTCAACCCGTAATCTTAGGTAAAATCGCGTGATTGTATTATGTGGCCATTTAAAATTCGGATTTTTTCCATGCCAGAATCGACTTAGATACCTAAGCCTTCGATGGTAAAAAATTGGGGATAGGTTTTTACTCTAAATATTGAATGTATGTTTTTATATTTATAAAAATAATGTCACCATCACGTCTTTGGTAATAACTTTGCACGTAATTGTGCTCGAGAGCTTATCACATCGCTTATTTGGGGTTATTGACACTGGTTAATATAACATAACTTTCTGAATCGATATATCGTTAGAATCGTTATATAATAATACTACATGGTTTCTGACGACTCTGGTGGTATATAGGTTTACAATACTCGCATTATTTATATGGGAGATATTGCCCTTTGGAAATTAGAGCTTTGCATAACATTACAAAGTTGCCCGAGCTAAAACTCGATAACCATTCGACGGACGGGGCTGAAAATTTCACAGCGTGAATTTACGGGCCAGATAACTCCACACAAGTAGTTTTATTGAAATATGAGATGCATTGTGTTATGGCTAGGTCGATCTGTTATGGAGTAATGTCCCAGCTACTAGCTTGCTGGGCGTTACCTAGC
>JAXIVJ010003974.1:0-87996 GCA_036785665.1 Chirona hameri | reverse complement strand
CGCTACTGGCAGCACTGCAACTATCGATTACACTGCTAGCATATTGTTAGCACCGGCCAATAGCAATTCGACCAAACAGCTCGTGCGCGCTGATAGCAGCAGCCGAACAGAACCTGGACGGCCATCATGCTTTTCGATGATGGCCGATGGCCGTTTTTCGACGAAGATATCAGTTTAGAGCTACGAAGCTTGCCCATAATAAAGTTCACAGTGGCAAGAACATGCTGTCCAAAACTTGTCTCTCTATCTTGCATGATATGACCGTAATTGTATTGTCTTGTGTGCGCCGTTTTACATAACATCACTATAGTGGCGATCGTTGTATGCAGAGGCGGCTCGTCATATGAGGCAACTGAGGACGGGCCTCACCTATTATTTAGGAAGAATGTGCTTTGAAATATCCATTGGTTGCCATATAAAGAAGATGTGTGAGTGATTCCCATTCTGCACATCGCAGTGCATTTTATTATGGCCTATCACCGACATGCTCCGGGTCTCCGAAATCCACCCGCCAGCCATCGGTCCGTACCTACGTTTACCATACTACAGCAAACCACTAGGAGCCTAGTGCCGACTGAGGCCCGGCCGGCCTGCCGCCCCACCGCCTCCGCCCGTTCAGCCCAGCTACTGAGGAACCAGCGGGCAATCGCCTCTCAGCCGACGCTGCCGCGCCGTGCTCGCAATGATAGCCATCTAAGGAACGGATGTTTTGGGCCTCAAAGCGATTATTCGGCTCCTAGGAGTCGTAGCGACGGTAATAAAAGTTCATGAACGAAGGAACATGCTGATCTATCGATCTGGCTACAATTGTGTTTGAAATCTATCATCTATTATCCATATTAGTATATTCACAATGGAAACACAATTCTAAAGAATAGTGTTATCCAATGTTCAACCAACCTTCGGTTATTTTACTATCGCACCGCAGTCAGCTGGCGTCGGCGGCGGCTAGACCGCGTGGACGGCCGAGAAGAGCAGCAACTTTCGAATCCCCTGCAATCGTATGACAATGTTTTCCACAGAACTGCGGTGCTTTTTAGATAAGTGAATATTCATCACTATACGGATACAGCACATTCTTCAATATTATGTGAGATATAACTTAATTTTGCCGTTATAGTTCGTTACGGGTATGTGATGCTCCATCAAATGTCGCAGCTTTCTCGCCCGGCTCGCCCAGCTGAGGCCGCCGACAATCCGGCCTCTAGAGGCTTGCGCATGCGTGATACGGTCTGCTCGAATGGCTCAGATTCGAATGCTGCCGCGAGACGTCAGCCCAGGCATTAGGTGGTGCCAGGCTGTGAGTTTGCTTTGCTTAGAGAACTGTGACTATATATAGTAGAGCTATGATTGAAAGCAGTCTTTGATATCATTTTTGAACTAAATAGTTGAGTTTTTGGCAACGTCAGATTTATGGGGCACACCCCCCCCCCCCGCCCCCTATGGCCTATGCCAAATTTATTTGCATAGACATTTGAGCTCCTCTTGTTTTGATCTATCTTTTACTGACCCAATTTGTTATCATTAGACAAAAATGAAGATGTTATCAAACATTATGACCAAATAGTTGGGGCATGGCCCGCCCCCGTTCCTACGCCTGTGACTTGTTTTAAGTGTGTTAACTAAACTGGTAGCTGCTCCTACCCGTTGCAACTTCTGAACTTGGGCCTCAGGTACTTTGTGGACCACGAGCCGCCACTGGTTTTATAGATATCGAAACAAAACATAAGCAAAAACAATATAAGCGAACATTCAACTAAGGGGGTTGCAGATGTGAATTTCATCATATCCAACAATCAAACCAATAGCTACTTACCGTATGAAAAATGTTTTTGACATTCCAAAACAGTAAGCACACTCCCTTTAAACGGTTCCATTCATTAGGATGCTAGATTATATTGTTTATACAAAAAGAGCATCACGATTTCCTTATGCGTCCTTGGTGTATTGTGACATCTTTAAATATTTACATCAACGCAAATGGCGCATCGCAAAATGCTGGGCTGCTTTCGGCCACTACTTCGTCACATCCGAACCTGAAAATATGATGTATCGCGCACATCAGAATACAAATGTATTCAGCCTTGAAATTCTTATAACGATAAGCCTGAATGCCTTTGCCGCAGCGGATATCTGGATACCAGTCCAAACCTTTTACAGCACCGACCACATAAATTAATTTGTACAATGGGCTTGGAACGACCAGCCAGCGAAATCTTTAGGAGGAAGAAATGCAATGCAAAACGAAGAAGAGTTATGGCTCTGCCTTATCTCTAGCCGCCACCGCTGATGCATGGCGTGTTTCATTTCGGCCTTGCATCAGCGTGTCAAGGTTAGATATATGCGCTTTGTTTCTATCTCAGGCACTTTCGTCTTCTTAGTGGTCAAAATAACAGCCTTACCTCAATGAGAATGATAATAGGACATTTCACCCTGATGAAATTGATAATTAAATTGTATTATTAAATTGTATAAAATTCAGGGCTGCGGAGTCGACATAATTTTAGCAACTCCAACTCTGACTCCGACTCCGGCCTAAAAAAATTGACTCCGACTCCGACTCCGAGACTTCAACTCCGACTCCGGCCTATATCCGTTCTCCAGCCGCATGCCAGAAAGCAATATCTGCAATGCCATGCATTTTTTTATGTTGGTCTTTATTCTAAACAGTATGGAGAAGAATGCTACGCCGCCCCAGCACGGGTGCAGCGTGCCGGCCGCGCGTCCAGCCCAGTCGCGCTCCCGTGCAGACGGCGGAACCCGCGAAACAGGCACCGAGCGGCGAGCGCAGCCAGCCGCCGCCGGCCCAGCTCGCAGCAGCTGGGCTTCAGCCCCAGCTCGTTCCAGCTCGTCTTCGCTGGAGCCGAGCTGCTGCTCCCGGATCCTGCGCTGTCTTACAGCTGGCCAGTCAGTGCGCCGCTCTCCGCCGCTTCGCCTCTGGCAACCAAGTCTACCAGTCAGAGGTGTGGATTTCCCAAAATAATTGGAGGTGCTCAAGGGCGGATGTAAGAGGGCATCATGTCATGCCCCTAAGTGACTGAAATCGACCGAAAATGTGCATTTTTCTGATTTTTAAGGAAATCTAAACAACCTATAAAAAGTAATGTATAAAGGAAGAATGAAAATGACCTTCCCTCGTCGTAAATAAAAAGTTTAAGGCAAAATATTATATTAGATTAGGGTGAATTTTCGGCCACAGGCCATTGTCAAACCGATTATAGCAATATAACAACTGTTATATAGGCCTTGTTATATTGTTATAATCGGTTTGACAATGGCCTGTGGCCGAAAATTCACCCTAATCTAATATAATATTTGGCCTGGAACTTTTTATTTACGACGAGGAAAGGTCATTTGCATTCTTCTTTTATACATTATATATGTTCCTCACATGAACACTGCATAATATTTAAAGTCAAGTTTGTTTTAAACATAGTTAAATGCACAAGCGAGCTAGATCCTTTGGCCGTGCCACAGCCACTGGCCACAGTGTTTGGCTAAGCACTTCAAAACTCACAGGACGTAATCGTATTGTATTGCACTTCAGCAGGTTCATCCACACGATTGAGATTATTAGTGAACCATTGTCATACAAAGTTAATATCACATGTCAGTCATATGATGATACAGCCTAACTATACTTACATTCGCTGCACAAGCTTACGCGCATGGGACTTAAAACTATACACAGTCATCTCACTCAATCCGTTGCGCATCGCTACAGAGTTGTACAGCTTCGATGCGCGATATGCAGAGCAGCGCTTACCATGGTTGTTCTTTGGCCGTGCAATTGATAAGTGAGAAGACTGGCGAGTTGAGCGCGCTACAGCTTCATGATTGTACGCGAGTTGACATCGCAGTGACAGAGGTCTACAGGTAGTCAAAATTTAGTGGATCAGATTCAGATATAAATATGCTACGAGCTGTGGTACATTAAGCCAATTCAGTTGCTGAAGCACATCGGATATATGGTCGTATTTACGTCTTCAGGAAATAATACGCGCAGCAAAATTGATAACCCTTTGAATTTCTGACAGAACACCATGACAAGCACTCCCGAATACTTGTATACAATAGCGGACATGAGACATGACGAGCGAGTCTATGATCCTTGGAAGCAGACTTAACGGTAGAACATTTCTGACATGAAATAATCCAATCAAAATACCGAAGCACCGACTTGTTACATGTTTAACATGAAATTTCCACGATAGCTCAGAATCCATTATGACGCCGAGATTCTTAACCTTTTCTACATCGTCAAGACGTTCACCAATAAAGCGCACTTCGAGCAAGTGAGACATCAGCTTCAGTTGGCGTCTGTCTCCACACAGTATCAGTTCTGTTTTACTGGCGTTGACTTTCATACCATGCTGCATGAACCAAGTGGCCAGCGTGTCTAGTACTTCAGAAAATAATCAGAAAATAATCAATCCTATCATACCTACGAGTTACAACTCTGCTACCTATCTCATATTTTGTTTTATATCGGTGGCCTAAGGTTATCAGGTCAGTTTCGTGACCTTCCCATTATAAGTCAACGAGAAAATATAAAAAAAATCGTATCAGAAGTTACGCTTTAGATCAGAATAATTATTTTAAGATTATGTTATTATAGCTCATTCTTGATGATCCAAGTAGAATGGGGTTGGGACAATTTTGTAAGGTACCAATTTTTTGGTTTCATACAAACAAGGATAATTTTTCATAATGTAAATATTTTGTATTATAAAAAATGAACTAAAAAATGATTAAAAACCAAAACAATTAAGCTCATGTCCTTGTAGCTGTGACGTCACGACCATAGTGAAAATAAAAAGTGCCGTCACAAATCACGAGTGTTAGACATAAAGACATAAAAGAAAAGTGCAACAAAGAGCCTCTTGGGCCCATCCGATGTTGCACCCCACCCCACCCACACCCACACCCACCCCCACCCCCCCCCCCTCCACCAGTCTCGCCCCTTCAAATCACCTTACTCTACCTGCATAAAAGAAGGCTAATCCCACGAGTATTTATGAACTAATCCCTTCTCTGTAAAGTATTTATCTAATCTAATTTTGAAGGAAGCAAGTGTCACTGCATCAGCGACATCCCCTGGTAGCATATTCCAATGTCCTACAACCCTTCTACTGAAAAATGACTGTCGTAGCCTAGTCCTACTTTGTTTCATAATGAGTTTATGCTGATGACCTCTACCTCGATTTTGCCTATTGAACTCAAACATACCCTTTAAATATCCAGAATGCTGACTATTTACAAATTTGAAGACTTCAATTAGATCTCCTCTTAGCCTTCTATATCTAAGTGAAAACATACCCAATTTCTTTAATCTATCTTCATAAGGTAAACTACCAAGACAATTAACCATTTTTGTTGCCCTTTTTTGAACTCTTTCTAACAACCAGCAATCTTTCTCATATGTTGGAGACCAGGCTTGTACACAATACTCCAAATGTGGTCTAACGTATGCACAATACAGTTTTGTTATTACCTTTTCACTCTTGTAGGGAACATTTCTGTTAATGGCCCCTAGCAGTGTTGTGACGTCACAAACCAAATCTTCTTTTTTTAGTATGAGAAGTTAGGAAGTTTTAGGACAGAAGGTGGTCTAAGATGTGTGTGAAAAGTATATTGAAAAATCGAGAAAAATACGCTGAATTTGTTATGCGTAAAACAACCTGGTTAAAAACTCCTGGTTAAAAACTATTTTTTTTTACTCCATATGTGGAAATATATTTTGGGAAAAGTCCCAAAATTTCATGGGCTGCTCCCAGCCGTTCCGGAGATATATTCGAAAAATCTGATTGGGTGGGGAGGAATCCGCCACCCCCTGTTACAAATAGGGTTAAATTAAAGTTCCGCTTCCCCACCCTTGTTTCCGTGTATGAGTGCACGGCAACATTTTGAAAACCGATACGTTTACTCTGCCATCCGCACCAGAAACCAGGGCTGCGTCTCAAGTTTCCCGGAGCTTTTGTGGTTTCTAAAATACGTCCAGCGCCAAAGAATCTCAGCGCCAAGTCATTTGTCGCTGTCTCAACCACGGTTAAACCGTGTGACAAACGAACACGCAACATGCACTTCTGTTTGGTCATTTATCAAATTTTGCAGTGAGCTATGATTTAACTGAACGCATCGAAACGGAAGTTTGCGATAGGCAGGCACGTAGCCAAGGGGGGGGGGGGGGGGGGGCAGAGGCCAGGAGGGCCCTTTTCAGCGGCGGAGGGCCTTTTTCGGCGCGCTGCGCGCGCCGAAAAGGGCCGACGAGACCGCGCGAAGCGCGGTATCATGGGCTCTTTTCCACGCGAAGCGTGGTCTTTAGAGAGTTTAGAGGACTTCAGAGGCCCTTTAGGGCCACCCGGACCCTCTCTGAAAGACCAGAGGGTCCCTTGGACGTTCAAAAGAGCCCTGTGCATGTCAGAGGGGCCCCTGGCCAGACCGAAAGGGCCCCTCAGTGGGTCAGAGGGCCCCCTGAACACGTCGAATGGCCCCTAGCCAGCACAGAGGGGCCTCTGGGCAGGTCGATAGGCCCCTGAGCATGTCGGCAGGGCGACAAATCAGCCAGCACAGTTCCTTGCCAGGTCATAAGGGCCCCTGAGCAGGTTAGAGGGCCCTTGGATAAACTCCAGAGGGCTCCTGTGCAGGTCAGAGGTGCCCCTGACCAGACCGAAAGGGCCCCTAGGGGGGTCAGGACGGCCCCTGAACATGCCGAATGGGCCCCTTATCAGCACGGAGAGGCCCCAGGGCAGGTCGGAGGGCCCTTGGAGTATGTCGCAAGGCGACAAAGCAGCCAGCGCAGTCCCTTGCCAGGTCGGAAGGGCCCCTTAGAAGGCTGGAGGGCCCCTGGACAGACCAGAGGAGCCCTGGAAAGTTCAAAATGCCCCTGTGCAGATAGGTGGGGACCCTGACCAGACCGAAAGGGCCCCTGGGCGGGTAATAAGGGCTTCTGAACATGCCGAATTGGCCCCTAGCCAGCACGGAGGGGCCCCAGGGCAGATCGGAGGACCCCTTGAGCATTTCGGCAGGGCGACAAAGCAGCCAGCGCAGTCCGACCAGAAGAGTCGCTGGGCAGATCGGAGGGGCTCCTGGGCAAGTCAGAGGGGCCCCTGGCTAGACCAAAACGGTCCCTGGGCCGGTCGGAAAGGCCCTTGAACATGCCAGATGAGTTCCTAGCCAGACTGGAGGGGCCCCTGGGCAGGTCGGAGTGACCCCTGAGCATGTCGGCAGGGTGACAAAGCATTAGTTCATAGGACTCTGCCTAGGTCCTATGAACGACATAGGACCTAGGCAGAGTGTGAGAATAGTAGCGGAGTACCGGAGCCTGCTGCAGAGGTTGAAGGAGTCCAGGAAACCAGTCATTGTGACTGGCATCCTCCCTCGCTGTGGAGCCAGTGAGGAGTGGTACTCGAGAGCTCTGTCTGTGAACAGCTCAGTTCAGAACTTATGTTCAGCTATGGGGCTTAGTTATGTAGACTTATGGGATCAGTTCTATGAGTGGCGTAGGTACTATATGAAGGATGGGTTTCACTTATCGGATGAGGGGGCAAGGGCTTTGGGAGATGCCTACAGAAGTGTCATTCAGGGAAACTAGGTAGGAGGGGGGGGGGGGGGGGGGGGGGGGGGGGGGGGTCAGGGACGCTAGTACTAGGGCATCAGGAAGTAAGCATTGGTAGAAGTTCATGTCAGAATAGGACAGTAGATCATAATTCCCTCAGAATTAGTAGAGTCAGCTCAAAGTATAAGATCACATGTGTGTTGCTGAATGCCCAAAGTATTAGGTCTAAATTTGATGAGTTTGAGTGTTATGTTGCCCTTGAAAAGCCTGATATCATTTGTGTAACCGAGACATGGGTTAGTGAGGGGTATAATAGGGATAGGCTACAGGATTTCGAGTTACAAGGGTATAACATGTTCTCATACTGCAGAGAATCACGGCAGGGGGGCGGAGTGTTTGTATATGTAAATAGCTTGTACTGCACTACTAGAGTTGATGATTCTAGTAAAGTAAAAGAAGTAGAATCAATCTGGCTTGACATTAAAATTGGTACAGGAAGCAGAGGAAGGTTGAGGATAGGTGCATTTTACAGACCAGGGAATCTTCCAAGGAACTCCCAAGCTGAAACAGACCAAGATATTTGTGAGGAAATACGTAGGAACTTTCGGGCTCAGTGTCTTATTATGGGAGATTTTAACTTAAGAGGATACGAAAGTATAGCAGAGGAAACAAATGAGTGTAGGTTGTATAGGCAAATCTTTGAAGAGGAGCTTTTCATGCATCAGTTTGTAACAGAGCCAACCAGACATTGCTCCATTCTAGACCTTGTATTCTCAGACAACAGTGATC
Organism: Chirona hameri; assembly: GCA_036785665.1. Lineage (NCBI taxonomy): Eukaryota > Metazoa > Arthropoda > Thecostraca > Balanomorpha > Balanidae > Chirona > Chirona hameri. The sequence continues at coordinate 79,649 of JAXIVJ010003974.1, read as the reverse complement.
TAGTTAGTGACATAAGTATTTGTGCAGGTCTAGGAACCAGTGATCACAATATGGTTAAATTCAATATCTCATCAGAAATGAGGCCCAAAGATAACCTTATTATGGTTCCAAACTTCAGCCGGGCTGATTTTGATGGTATTAGAAATGACCTCGCACAGATAAAATGGAACGTTGAGTTGGCAGGTTTAGATGCATGTGAGGCCTGGAATGTTTTCAAAGCTAGATTAAGCCAAATTCAGAATCTGCATATACCCCTCAGGCACAAACGTAACAGAACCAAGGGCAAACCAGTTTGGCTTACCCCAGAAGTAAGGAGTGCTATACAAGCTAAAAGAAGTGCATTTGGCATTTTGAAGGGATCTTCACTAGATATAAATCAGAAGGCCTGCCAGAATGCAAGAAATTCAGTTAAGAAAAAGGTCAGAGCAGCTAAAAGGGCAAAGGAACTTGATTTAGCTAGACATTGTAATGCAGATAGTAAGAAGTTCTTCAGTTTTTATAAGTTCAGTACAGTTTCCAAAAATATAGGTCCATTTAAGGTAGATGATGTGTTAGTTAGCAAGGACAGTGAAATGGTTGAAGTGCTTAATGATCAGTTTCAATCTGTCTTTACTATCGAGGACCAGAGTAGTATTGCAGCACTTCAGCCTGAGCTAGAGACAGAGGAGACTATAGGAGAGCTAGGTGGCATAAGTAGTGAACTTGTTCTAGAATATCTAAAGAAAGTAAGGCCTAACAAGGCAGAAGGACCTGATGAAATCCATGCTAGACTTTTAAGAGAATCTGAAAGGGAGTTGTCGGTTCCATTAGCCATAATATTTTCTAAATCACTCGCAGATAGTAAAATTCCACTTGATTGGAAAAGAGCAAATGTTGTTCCTATTCATAAAAAGGGAGATAGAAGTAAAGAGGAAAACTATAGACCGGTTAGTCTGACCTCATTAGTCTGCAAGGTGCTTGAATCAATCATCAAAGATAAGATTGTTGAATTCTTGGAGCAAAATGAACTCATCAAGGATACACAGCATGGCTTTAAGAAGGGCCGTTCTTGTTTAACTAATCTTCTGGAGTTTTTGGATGTTGCAACAGATAGCTTTGATCAGGGTAAACAGCTAGATGTAGCTTTTCTTGATTTCAGTAAAGCATTTGACAAAGTCCCCCATACAAGACTGGGGTTGCAACTTAAAATTCATGGGATCAGGGGCAAGATTCTGGATTGGATAGAAACGTGGCTTTCAGGACGCCAGCAAAGGGTTATATTGAATGGGTGCCAATCACAATGGAAGGAGGTTCTCAGTGGGGTTCCACAGGGCTCAGTCCTGGGCCCATTGCTTTTTATAATATTTGTGAATGCAATTGAGAACAGTATAGACAGCAAAGTCTTGAAATTTGCAGACGATCTAAAAGTTGTCAGGATTATTAGAGGAAAACATGATCAGGATGTTTTTCAATCAGATCTGGACAAGCTAGTTGAGTGGTCTGAAGCATGGCAGATGAAATTCAATTTGAGTAAATGTAAGATTATGCACGCTGGACGGGTTAGCAGTAAACATAGGTATGAAATGGGTGGGCAGAAAATGGAGCAGATTGAAAAGGAAAGAGATTTAGGTGTCGTGGTAAACAATAGACTATCAGCGTCAGACCAGGTTGTAGAAGCTAGGAAAAAGGCACTTAGAATGCTAGGGGCCATTAACAGAAATGTTTCCTACAAGAGTGAAAAGGTAATAACAAAACTGTATTGTGCATACGTTAGACCACATTTGGAGTATTGTGTACAAGCCTGGTCTCCAACATATGAGAAAGATTGCTGGTTGTTAGAAAGAGTTAAAAAAGGGCAACAAAAATGGTTAATTGTCTTGGTAGTTTACCTTATGAAGATAGATTAAAGAAATTGGGTATGTTTTCACTTAGATATAGAAGGCTAAGAGGAGATCTAATTGAAGTCTTCAAATTTGTAAATAGTCAGCATTCTGGATATTTAAAGGGTATGTTTGAGTTCAATAGGGAAAATCGAGGTAGAGGTCATCAGCATAAACTCATTATGAAACAAAGTAGGACTAGGCTACGACAGTCATTTTTCAGTAGAAGGGTTGTAGGACATTGGAATATGCTACCAGGGGATGTCGCTGATGCAGTGACACTTGCTTCCTTCAAAATTAGATTAGATAAATACTTTACAGAGAAGGGATTAGTTCATAAATACTCGTGGGATTAGCCTTCTTTTATGCAGGTAGAGTAAGGTGATTTGAAGGGGCGAGACTGGTGGAGGGGGGGGGGGGGGGTGCAACCTCGGATGGGCCCAAGAGGCTCTTTGTTGCACTTTTCTTGTATGTCTTTATTTATGTCTAAGCCAGTTCAGTCCCTGGCCAGGTCGGAAAGACCTCTGAACAGGCCGAATGGGCCCTTTGACACACAAGAGGGGCTTCTTGGGAGGTCAGGAGTCCCTGGTCAGATCAGAAGGGCTCAAAGCACGTAGATATCCCAGATGAAGATTAAATACAAAGAGGACTTACTCCACAAGAAAAAGATTAAAATCGGAGCTTTCGGGTATATTGTACCACCCTTCGTCAGCGATTAAGAGGCATTCGGTAATATGTCATTGCTCGTCTTTAAGACGAGCAATGACATGTTACCGAATGCCTCTTAATCGCTAACGAAGGGTGTTACAATATACACGAAGCTCCGATTTAACTTTTATTGTAGAGTAAGCCCTCTTTGTATTTAATATATATCACCCACTCCACATCATGTCTTCTCGCGGATCCCAGATGAGTCCCTGAACAGGTCAGAAAAGCGCTGAAAAGATCGGAGGGGCCCCCAGACGATCTGAACCCTGGGCCTTTCAACAGTAAGAATGCAGTTGTCCAGGGAAGTCCAGACTTACTGTTAACTCGAAAAGTTAATGTTAAGACTTAATCCTATTTGTAACAGGGGGGGGGGGGGGGCGGATTCCGCCCCCCCCCCCTCATGTTTTTCACAGATATCTCCAGAACGGCTAAGAGTAGGCCCATGAAATTTTGGGACTTTTCATACAATTGAACTCCGCATTTGGAGTCAAAATTTTGAGTTCTTAACCTGAACAGAGGCGGTTCCAGGGCACAGTTTTGGGTGGGTTCGGAGGCGACATTTGGCGATAATACGGAAATGCGATCTTTACGGTTTCTTCCTAACTGCATCAAGTATGAAGGAGTTACATCGGCTTACGGTGATTGCAACAAGTGCAAATTAGTTGATGTTAATGACATCATACAAATTGCATGGCAGAGGCGGTTTCAGGGGCTTGGAGAAGGGGGGTTTCCAGGAAGTATTCAATGCTTGGCGGGAAGCCAATAGAGCAATGTAAGGGGCATTTATAGCTATCAAGATGTAAAAGATAGCTTCTGCTTCCATTATTTGCATAATTTATTACATATAGAGTTTCAGGGGCGTGTTCAGGAACATGAAAAGGGGGGTGACTGGCATGGTAATGACGATATGCCAGCGATAACGGCGCAATATACGTTTAGCTTATAATAATATATGCACATATGAGACCAGAAAGGGAATAAAGTCATTTTTTTTTGCAGAGGCGCGCTCAGGAATGGAAGAAAGGGGGTCATATTATTGCAAGGAAACTGAGAGGCATGGACGTACAATGACATAACATACTGCAGTTTTCGGATGAAACACGCACCACAGGCTACTCTACGAACGATTATAAGATAATAGGCGAGTCCAGGTAGGGTAAAAAGGGGGTAAACAATGTTAATTGAAGTTGTAAGTGAAATAGTCACTGTTGACTAGTTAGTATCATAATAGCGGATAATATACTTATCAAAAGGTCTTGCGCCGCCCCAGTTTGGATCCTAGATACGCCTATGATGAAGTACAACATGCAAAAAGGAACTATCTACGATCAGTAACATATTTATAGTGCTGGGTAGCATCTTGCCTGCGGTTAATACTTTTCCCCAATTTTACCCCCTTTTTCACTAACCTGGTACCGCCTATGGTAAAAAATATGATTTATAACTGTTCTTTTTAATGTCTTAATCACATACCATTTCATTTATCAAAAAAACAACATCAAAAAATGGTTTTATTACGCATTTACTTCACCCCCATATTGAGTGACCTGCACACGCCTATGATTTTTGAATTTTCAAACGTCACCGTCATATATCAATTTACAATTCAATCTCTATCGATTCCTGTTAGTTGTGTTAAAATCGGTCGATAAACATGAAAGCTATGTTGGATCAAAAATACCACTAAAATTTGTTGTTTTTGCCCCCCTGTTGCCCCCCTATCCAATTTTTTTTTTTTTATTATTTATAAATGTAGATCGTGTTGAGGGGAACCAAACACCGTTTAATTTTTGAAAATCAGACGGGTAGATCTCTAGATCTCCGGGGGGGGGGGAATCCCCCCTGTTTGTAAATAGGGGTAGCCAGGAGCCTGTTACAAATAGGGTTTATGTTAACTCGATTTTTTTTTGCGCCGCTCCGTGGCGCAATTTAACTACAAATTCAATTATATGCGGGTTAGGAAAAACGGACCGTTTCTCGGCGCATGTATGTGTTATGTTGTTACTTTCCTATATAATTGGGCAAAATAGTTCACTTTAACACTTTTTACCGCACTTTTAAACGCACAATAACATTTTTAGAGGTCCGCACCATACACAATGTGACGCATTGATGAGAATGCATATCTAGGGCATAAGACTCAAAAATTTTCGCGCCGCTGTCTTCAAGGGCGGATCCAGCCTGCCGTTTTTTTTTTGGGGGGGGGGGGGGGGGGGGGGGCAAACCGTTTTTTAGCGGACCTTACCTACCCCCAATTGCGAATTTTTCCCCGGATTTGGGCCACTTTATTTTGCAACCACACGATTTCAATTTTTTCCCCATTTTTTTTATAGGTTTTCGACCTTCTCGGATATCGACAAAGGAAAGATGTCAGCTTGCAGTTTGCATTGTTCCGACATTGCCTTACACTGAGAAAAACTATGTAAATTGTCAGCTGTACCCAGGGGTGTCGCCGATAATTTTTGAGTGTGTGTGTGGGGGGGGGGGGGGGTCGGCTGAAATGACGAGATAAAAAAATTTACCCCAATTTTTCTGCGTGTATTTAAGCCTTTGCAACATTTTTAATGTGGATTTGCATGTTATAGTAGGTACTTGTTATTTAGCGCCGCGAAGCGGCGCGAATTTTTTTTTGCTCGGGTTTGCCTGATAAAACCCAGAAACATAGGTATTTTTAGCTTCTTAGCCTTGCAGAGGATAAGAAGCTAAAAATGTTATTCATTCAATTCAGCGTTACGACGAAACGAAGACGATGACGATGGCTTCGTTATGACGATGGCCACTGATGTGACGCCGCGAAGCGGCGTGAACATTTTAATTTTAGGTCGTGGAAAACGCATTTTTAATATTGGAACCAGACCATGAGTGGAGCCAAGCCTCAGGTAACCCCTTTTCCTGGTTGCACATCTCGGTATGATGCAAAATGTTGAAATGAAGGTAGTTTTTCATATACATTAGCCTCGGATAGTAAATCACGATGGCCGGTGGCAGTCTGCGCTCAATAGTACATATGATAACAATAACTGTAGTCTGTATACATACCTATGTACCGAACTGTAACAAACAACTGGTAACGGTGCAAATGGTTTCAAAGTAGCAAGAGGCAGACCGACATTTCCGCGCATGAATGGTCCCTGTGGATCTGGAGGAGCCTGGGGGATCTGGCTTGGGGAGATAGTCCTGGCCTGATCCCCACTATTAGCTCTTCGGGCCAACAAGTTGGGCACCGCTGGAACAGCTTCCAGTTGCCGAAGTCCGCGTCTTTGCGTTCGCGTCGCCTTTTTCGGAACTCGGCAGACAAGCTAAACATGTAGCCCGCTTTAAAGATAATATTTTATGAAGAGAGTTGGCCCTGGGGCCAGCAATTACCGCCAAGGAGAGCCTCTGCAAGACACGTAATGGAATTAATTTGCCAAATTTGTATATGCAATTGCGAAACTTGTGTCATGCCGCGAAGCGGCGCGAAATTTTTCAGTTTTTGACTGTAGCTAGCTTGATTTTGACTGCTGCAATTTTGGGATGCCCAGTACCGTTCTAAAAACGCAAATATAGCATGCATTAGATTTCACGTCTTGGGGGGGGGGGGGGGGGGGGGGGCAAAACATAGTTTGCCCCCCCCCCCCCTTAAACAGGCTGGGGGGGGGGGGGCATGGCCCCGTTCGCCCCCCTGGATCCGCCCTTGGCTGTCTTGAGCTTAACAAAAATATGTCAAGCTGGTATAGCTGATTCCAAATTGGTGTTGCTGGTTCCAAAGGTGATATGGCAGTTTGGTAACTCAAGCTCCTAAAAGTTTGTATGGCCCATGCCATACCTGTCATACTGCATTTTCCATCCGTGTAGCGTACCTTATCATCCGTTTTGTTTGGCCCTTTCAACGCTTGGGAAGGGACCCTTTCAGCGCTCGGGAAGGGGTCCCTTTCGAGACGCCCCTTCACTGGAAGAAATCCTGGCTACGTGCCTGGCGATAAGTTTGGCCGAAATAACCGAAACAACATGTGGCTTCTACTGTTGCTTGCTTGCTTACTTGCGCGCGCGCGTGCGTGGGTGTGTGCGTACTAGTGGTGCCAGTTTCAGAAAATAGTTGTTCAATGTCCGACCGATGTCGAAGACCATGTTCAGCTGTCCGTCCGAAACTGTCTGAAAAACATTGTTTGTCCGAAATTTGTCCGAAAACAGAAAAAGTGTTTGATATGGAATGTAAAACATCCAGTGTATCATGCGCTAAATAAAAAAGCAACAAAGTGATTTTCGCGACAAGTCATCCTTGGGCATTGGACGTCCGAAAATGTCCAAAGAAATATACTTATGTTCGTCCGAAAACCGAATCGGTCTTCGGAAAAATTCGGAATTCCGAAAATGATTGTACCGATTGGCACCACTAGTGCGTACGTATCGACGCGTTCGTGCGTGCGTGCGTGCGTGCGTGCGTGCGTGCGTGCGTGCGTGCGTGCGTGCGTGTGTATATCATATGGAAAGAGGAACACAAAACTCCGTGTCCGTGCTTCGGATGCCTCAGGTGCATACTGCACATGTGAGTGTGCAGTTTTTGCATGCATGATTTATATATTGAGCTCCTTTGTGCTGTATGGGAAGGCTGGGTAGCTAGGGTAAGCTATCAAAAGCTAATGATGCATCACCCGAGTGACACCAATATTAGCCAATGTTTTGCGAGAAGCCTCTGACTGTGAACAGTAGTGTGATTTTGAATTGTTAAGCGACCGAAACCCGAGGGATTAAACCCAGTAATTTATGTGTTTGTAACAGCTTCATTTCGAAATCAGCACGGAATCTAGATGAGCAAAGTAAGATATAAATGCACTCTGCGTTAATCGTAAATGAAAGCGGTGTGGATTGCTAGTAATATTAGAAATACAATCTTCTTTAGCTCAACCACCCTCAGTGCTCACTGCTCATCGACCGCCGATTTCTTCCAACTGAATCATGCATCACTCCGTACATTTTCAACTTTGCCACCTATGCTTTCATGTGTATAATTACTATGTATGTTTAACACTCGCTGAGCTTACTTTGCTAGACGAGGCATATACGTTGTTGTCCAGCAGGAGTTAGCTGAATTTGTTAAACACTTATACAGGTTCGTTTGTATGCCTTCGTAGTAACTCACTCGTGGACAACTGAAGACTCATTTAGCAATGAGTACGCATTTAGATGTATTTCTACACCTATACCTTGGTAATATCTGTCGGTGACTTATCAAAATATATTTATAGTTTGGCTGACGAAGTTAACATGGATGTACGTCAAACATTTAGTTATTGTTCTCCGAAAGTTAAAATATTGTGCATTCCTCTTGACGAGCGCTCTGGAGCGCGATTGAGAATTACGCGCACAAGATGGGAACCGATTCAGCCCCGAGACCTCGACTTTCGCAATGGTTATAGCTACCTAGCATGCAGGGTATGATGCGGTAATCGACTATCTAATATGCCAATTTCATGAGCCTGGGTCAATATCTTTAAAGCGCTAAGTGCCGTCAAACTGATACCTAACCGGGCAGAGCCGGGCAAGGTGGTCTCCAAGCCAGTCATGCTGATTTTTATCGACACTTGCGGATCCAGAGGGGAGCATCGGGTCATGGAAACGACTGGAATCGGGCGAATGACACAGCGTCCGTTTTTGAAGAAAATATAAGTACATATTACTGAATTACCTATGCTTTACGATGGCTGTTAAAGCGAATAGGTCACCTTGAAAGTTGTCTTGGAATTTGTCTACACGGGGTATTTCGAGCTGAACAAAACGAATATGGCATTTGTTTGGACGATAGATGGATATTCGTCGAAAAATGGGCATGTTTCTCTTTTCTCCTTCATGACCATAACAAACTTCATGACAATGTATGACGCCATGCATATAGTAGCTTGGATATGGAAACTATTGCACACAATAACGACGGACTTTAGGCATATCTACGCAGGCTGCTTGTAACGTAAACAACCGTTGTGAGAACCCGAAACCAGTTTCGCGGACTCGAAACAGAGTCTTCTAAAAGGGGCCCTGTCCTGTGTCGAAATTACTTAGCGTAGCGAGGTAATTCTTTCACCACCACCGATTTTTAGATCTGCTCTTCAAATCTGCTCTCTCAGTTCAAAACCCCATGTTAAAGGTGACCCCCCTTTAATGTCCGAGGATGCAAAACCTGATAGATTTAGATTGTTTTCCTCCTTTTTAGAATTAGCCACCAAAACCAACTTTGTTGGCCGTCCTGTCATTTTGTAAAGTTTTCTCTCCACTTGAGAAGCCGGCTTTATGTCTTTAAATCCCCGATCAGCTTAGTATATCTGTAAGCTACGATCACGAACCATATTGTGGTGAAATGCAATACATGCACCTATATTGTGCGGACAATTTAAACTCTTGTCAAATATCTTTAATTTGATAGCACATGATAAAGGCTGGCCTGGGCTGCAGGGACTCGTCTAACATGTTGACGGGGGGGGGGGGGGGGCAAAACCCCCGCAATCACGGCTCCTGCACCCCCCAGTCGAGGCAAAAAAACGGCCACTGGGGGAGGGGGGCAAGTTTAAACAGGTGATAATGTTGACTATAACTGCATCTATAGATGCACATTTTAATTGTTCTGTGCAAGTTATAGGCTATGCGACCTATATAGTTTTATTCTATGCGATATAGTTTTATTCTATGCGTTCTATGCGACCTATATGCGATACATATATAGTTTTATATATAATAGATCGTTGATATTTTTAAGAAACATTAATGATCCACAAAGGTAATTGTAAGTAAAATCGTAGCAATGTGTCGGCAGAAAATAATGGCGCGCCTGCTCAAGGGCTCGTAGCAATGTGTCGGCAGCAAATAATGGTGCGCCTGCTCAACGGCGGATGGGTTTTTGGGGGCCAAATTCAGTGGCGTATTTCCAAAAAGGTGTTGAGGGGGGGGGGGGGGGGGGTAGTGGGTCGTCAGCCATCGAAAAGTTGTTGACCAGGAGGGGAGGGGGAGGGGTAGCAGGCCGTCCGCCGTCAGCCGAGGTTGTTGACCGGGGGAGGGTGGTAGAGCTGGCTGTCAGCCGTCCGCCACTGTACGTCCGGACGTTTTTATTTTGTGGGGGACTGGGGGAATCATGGTTTCAGGACTTTTGGGGGGCCATTGCCCCTTGTCCTCCTGGATCCGCCCCTGCGCCTGCTCATCGGCGCTCCCACAAGTATCAGTTGTCTTGCTCTGCCATGTGCCAGCCATGTCCCCCCTCGGATATGACTAGGCCACCCGAGGAAGAAGAAAAACGTCTGGTTCCGTTTTTTTCTTTCTCGGCGGTGTTAGTCGGCGGGATGGCGGATATATGTAAATTCTTCTGGAAGAAGGTACATATTTTGTACATTTCGTCTAAATAACGAACGTAATAGATGTTGTCGAGGCAGTGACCCTTGCTGGGCTGGGGGTTGGCGGCGCAATGTTCGTGAGGCGCTGGGTTCGGGTTTAGTGTCGTTGCGTTAGCGATCACGCCGCACAGCATAGAGACGGGGAGAGTTGTCTATCTCACATTTTAACAGCGTGAGGTCCCACCACCGGCTGAGAATGTCGGATGAGACTGTCAATGGCCGCATACTGATGGCACTGAATGTTGTTGGCACCGCCGCGTTCGACCCGAGGCCGGCCGTGGCAAAGTTCCTGTCGGTGAAGGACAGGCGGGATCGCGCGCCCAAACCTACCGAGCGGGGCTTCGTGCAGAAGTTCTTCCGCAACGAGGGAAGTGTATAAAATACGCGATGGATGGCCGTTCATTTAATACATAGAGCGAGAATCGCCACATCGCGCGCCCAACACCGGTTTGTATGCTGAGCGGAGCTTTGTGGAGAAGTTCCTTCGCAACGAGGGAAATATGTAAAGACGCGATAGGATCATTGAATATATAGAACAAGAATTACCACATGTGCGATATTAAATGTATGTGGTTAAGATGTTCGTTTTTTCCAATATGCGTTCTATCGAATACTCGATAAACAACTATGGGAGACCTTAAAAACGACAAACTGCCGCTGTAGGCGCCAAATGACCATCTGTGATCGGCATGCTCGAAAACAAAATCATGAAATATTTGTGTCCATCCAAAGCAGCTAAATTTGCGGACAACGTAAAAATGAATGGTACTAAGCGGTCAAATCAAGTGTATTGAGGTCTCCATATAGGGTGGCTTTTCAGCCCTCTCGTCATATACAGGCAGTAAAATACTTTACTATATAAAACATATGTAAAACTATAATTATATACAATATAAGTGATTACAATACTAAAATAGACACTTGCAAGTACAAAAACATCGCAGATGGTCACTTTCAACTTCTTCTGTCATCCTTTGATCGGTCTCTGCTGTTCCATGAGGAGACAGCCCTAAACGGAAAACTGCGTCTGGCGCGTTCCGTTCTAATTTTTGGCAGCTCTAACTGATCTCCACAGTTGCCACGAGTACGCCTTATAGTAACATCCGAGCGACGCTGGACGGGATGAGTCAGCGTCGGCGGCGCGTCAGGCGAGATCAGTTTGCGAATCATGGCCACATCACGCTCCTACAACATGCCATCGAATCTCTCCCATCCCAGAGCCTGCAGGGACATGTTCCCGTCTGGCCAGTCCAGCGGTAGTTTATGTAATGTATTTAGGAGAGTTTATGTGAGTGTTGTATGGGGTCTGGAAACTGAGAATGATTGATGAGCATGAAATGAGCTGTTGGTACGTCGATAGCTTCAGGCGTGTATGAAAATCTGAATTTTAAGGTAAATGCAAGAATCTAGCAAATTCTCCTATAACGTATTTTATGAGTATTACTGCCCGTTGGAACGATATCAATGGACAGTGGAAGACCAGAGTAAGTGTGACTATTCGTGGACAAGAACAGGTGAAATGAAAATAAGTCATCTCAAACCTGCCCCTCCCCCCAGTCAAATTTCCTTTAGACGAGTCCCTGCTGGGCTGGCCACCGTAATAACAACCGTAAAAATACCGGCCGATTTGGAAGCGTTTCTCATTTGTCTGCAACCATCGACACTGCTGTAAACATAGTTATGCGTTATATTATTCACGGTAATTATGGGTAAATCGAGTTCAGACATTATCCCGCGCACTGCAGGGGGGGGGGGTGATTTCCGCCCCCCTCAGGTTTTTCAAAGATAGCGAAAAAACGGCGGCGCGCAGCGCCGCCGTATTTTGATACACCTGTTAGGACATCAATTGCGCACACTTTGAGAGAAAAAATGCTCGGGTCATCTCAGGTCAGTTCACCAGACCAGGTCAAGTGACCCCACCACCAAAAATGTTTGCAGTTGTGCCAAAGTCAGAGTTTTTCACCGATCAGGTTGAAACTTACAGGATGTCATGAGGGCATCAGTACTTATAATTCCTAGCTCTCGGAATTTTGATATCGGTGACCTAAGGTCAGGTCAATTTCGTAACCTCCCCATAATAAGTCAATGGGGAAATATACAAATGCTTCCTATTTCAAGGATATGCATGGTACTAGTCCAATTACTTCTGGATCATGTTATTATAGGATATTCTTGATGATCCAAGTGTAAGTTTTGTTCAGTGACCCCTATTGGGTCATTTGAGGTCATGCAAGGTCACCATCACTTTTTTGTCAATAACTCTCGACATAATGAAGATAGAGAAGTAAAACAGACATCAATGTGTTTGTCTCGTCGAGACACGTCTTCCCATATGCAACATGCCCTACTTGGGTCACCACTTGCCTTGACCTTAGGTCAAATTGTTAAGTTGACTTAACAAGATTACCATATATATCATTCAAAGCGCCTTGACAAGATAAACACAATGACGTAAACAGTTTTCCGTTATCTTTATTAGGTAAAAGTTAATTGCAAAAAACGATTTAGCAAAAAAAGGCCTTTTTTTACCTCTGGAGCCTCAAATATTGACCTGAGATCAAATTTGAGGACACCTAAGCGATTACAAATTTCACTGGCTGGCGTTTGTCTTTTCCGTTTGTTTCTAACTATCATCGTTTCTAAGAAATATGGGAATTTCTGGAGCGATGTCCTAAAACAGGAAAAAACAGGAAAATTTGACCTTCGATGACCTCTGGTGACCTCAATATTGACTTGAGGAAAGAAGATATCTGAAGTACTTTCAAATATGCTTGTCGAGAGCTTTCGAATGCCCCTTTCAGCGTCTTTTAGTTTTCGAGTTAGAGGGGGGTGTCTAAACATCCCCCGGCACGGCGAAGGTGGCGCCGAGCACCGGCACGACTACCGTGAACTCGCTTGCAATCAGCAAATAGTCATATATACTCATGACTCACGTAATGACACATTACCCCATATGGCTTGCTTTTTGGGTGAAATAAATGAGGTGAAGGAATTACAGTAAACTCGGTAAGGTAATACTTTTAGTCCCATCATATTTACTCAGCACTGACATTCTCAATTTTCATGGGGAGATCTGTCAATGGCTAGCCCGAATCCCATTTATAGATCACGATCCACAACTCAGCAGACCCAGCTCATGAGCATAATTGATGAAGTGGCTCGAGCACTTCACTGGCGAAACGAACAGACATTGATTGAGCTACCACTATTCAACCAAACATTTCCACAGGGATTATGACGTTCGTCAGCCATCAGCGGAGAGCACGCTCATTTTGATAGAGCGATAGTAGCGCAATTTATATTCGAATTGACAATCCCCATAGAACGACGAATAAGCTCATTTTGGTTTAAAATTGCGTTTCGTTTGAATTAGAATGTTTCAGTTCAGCTCAGCAGAATGCCAGAGTGAGCGTTGTTCTATAAAGCTATAATAGTGTATTGATCTACCACGATGCCTGTTTGAAACTGCGGTTTGCCTTCAGACAAAGTGTAGCCTAGAGAACAGTGTAATTAATTATGAACTTGGTTTGTGTTCTCATCAATCAAGTAAATTAAAATGGGAAATTTTCAGGACAAAGGTCAGAATATCAATTAACATAAACAACAAAGTCGCATAATAAAACTGACAATTATGTTCATTAAGGTACCCCAGATAGCAAAGAGGCATAGAACAACAGTCATTAACATTTTTAGTCAATGTCTTGATTGATCTTAACCTCTGGAGAACGCAATAAAACGTTAGTAATGCAGTTAAATATACGACGCTGGATTACATAGCATACATAGCTGGAAGCCACTTCACAATCTGAACCTAGCTTTACATATCCATTCTGCCCACCTTCGTCATTTGTCACAATGGCCCACATCGGCGTCTAACCTGATTCCATTCACGAGCCTGTGCCGGTACCGGTTGGATTTCGCCTCTTCCCGCCGCCGCCTAAGCCGTGCAGGGACCCTCCTGATGGTTAACGCGTGTCGAGACGAGTTCTTTACGAGCCATTTGCCTCCGCTCCGCCGCTTCCGGCGTCTAACAGGGCACATTTCGGCCGCATCTGTATGCACCTCGGGAGGCAAAAACGGCGCCGGCGGTTTTAGCGTCGATTTCGCCGCGCCGCGCCGCCGATGGCGACGATAGCGGTCTGAAAACATCGTCTCATTACCTCCCGGTTCGCCGCTGTTTCCGCCGGCCGGCTGAGACGGTGGCTAGATTCTCATGCGGCGCACGGCCGTGGCCTGCGACAAGGCGGGACAGAACGCGGAATGGCGTGGTCTCATTGTTATATATCTGCACTCCCCACATAACCTCCTGCGTTGAGGTGTGCTTCGGAAGACAGAGTGGGAAGGGTGTGTCACTCGACTGAGCTCCGTTCGTCGAATATTGGGCTGTGTCTCACCCCGTTGGAAGACGTGACAGTCTGTCCCTGTAACAGTGCTATGAATTAATTGAGAACCTATGATTGCTATTGACGACCGTGGCCTGTAGTCGATGGATTCTATTGATATCTGAACTGCCAACGCTGTTCTGATAATTTGGGTGATTCACTATTATTGACTTTCACTGGAGGCTTACCGAAGGTTTTACTGGAAGCTGAATGGGAGGATTTGAAAGGTGCGCTGATGTGTTATTTCCAGGGCTGCGGAGTCGGAGTCGGAGTCGAAGTCGGAGTCGAAGTCGGAGTCGGAGTCGGAGTCGGAGTCGGAGTCGGAGTCGGAGTCGGAGTCTGTCGGAGTCGGTCGGAGTCGGTAGTTTTGGCCGGAGTCGGAGTCGGAGTCGCTAAAATCTTACCGACTCCGACTCCGGCTCGGAGTCGGAGTCGACTTTTTGGCAATTGGTGATTACTTTGGTCGGTAGAATAGTCGTCGGCCTAGGGACATTAACTTTGCATCCCTTTCGAAAGAAAATGAGTGGAAAATGAATCGAGTGGAAAGTTTACTCAACTAGCGGTAGATTTGCGCCTGATGAAGTTAGGGCAATACTTTTTACGTCCTCTGACGATGATTGGGGCTTTGGACGCACCGACTCTTACGATCACACGGCGCCCATTTTAATATCATCGTGCTCGTTTCGTTAAGGAGATTCGAATCATACCATGGTGACAACGTTACCGAGTCAAATTAAAAATTTGACCTCAGGTCAAGGTAATTAAGGTCATGTGGTGAACCAGATATGTCGTGCTGCGCAATGTCGGACGCGTCTCGACGAGACATACAGTGGTGCCGGTCTCACGTTCTTATCTTCATTTTATTCCGCCGCCTGCAGGCGAGCGCGACTGGGCTGGACGGGCGGCCGGCACTCCGCGCCCGTGCTCGGGCGGCGTAGCATTGTTCTCCATACTGTTAAGAATAAAAACAAACGGAAAAATAGATGGCATTGCAGATATTGCTTAGCATGCAGTTGGAGAACAGATATAGGCCGGAGTCGGAGTTGGAGTCGGAGTCGGAGTCGGAGTCGATTTTTTCAGGCCGGAGTCGGAGTCGGAGTCGGAGTTGCTAAAATTATGTCGACTCAGCAGCCCTGGTTATTTCGATAATGTCAAATTACATTACATCACACCGAATGGTATCTAAAGGAAATGGTAGTTTGACACAATTTGGTTGGTGCATACATTTGATATCAAGGGCCACTGCAATTTGCAGATTGCGCAGAAACAGAATGTCCCGCTCGTAATCCGAGTATATATTTATTTATATGAAACTCTTCACTTCGAAATGTCACTCGACACAGGAAAATGCCCGTCACCTAATAATTCAGATACAGTTGTCCCTCTTTATTGACCATGTGACGTTGCCTTCAGCTAAACATAAATCATATCAGCACTAGTATTAAAGCTCCATAGGCCTGGTCGGAAGGAGAAAGTGAAAGTTATGGCGTTAGCCAGTATTTATGAGACATACTACTGTAGTTCATAGGCTCAAACTCAAACACGAATCGCAGCAATGCTCAGATTGTCGATGATTTTTTTAAAAATTATGCTCAATTATGCACTGAAAACAAATGGCATTGTACTGATGATGATGGTGGTGATGATGATAATGATGATGTAGATTCGGGGTATGGCCTTTGTAACGGCACCCCTTACTTTCAAGAGAGACGTACAGCAAGACAAATAGCACTACAACATGACAAAATGACTGTTCATGACTAAGACCAACGACGTTTAGCGTCCTGGTCCCAGGAGGATCACTTTCACGTCTTCTCACCAAATTTCAATGAAATTGATGCTGTGTTTTTTTGAGATAATGACGTCATGCCATTTTTGGTGGAAAACCTGTTGGAATCCACCTGTTGGAAAAATCGTAAAAATAGAGTTTTGAAGCAAATTGCAAATACAAAACGTCAAAAGAAAGGAAATGACATTGTCTTCAAAATATTGATCTCTGGTTTTCGAAATTTGGGATTTTTGACTCCCCAAAAATACAACGAACTGATATTTTCGGAGAAAAAAATCCACAAAATCATTTGTTTGTGAATTTGAAAAGTGAATTTCCTAAGCTCAAATTCTAAAATAAAGTGACCACACCAAATCCGCGGCGAAAAACTGGATCCGCCAGGGCAGAGCATTACTCCGCGCATTTTCACGATAGCCTCTACACACAACATCAATTACATGCTCGTGTTTTATCATTACGAATGAATGGAAAGTGTCATACATTTTCGTTTGACATTAACCCGCGCCGTGCCGGGGGGGGGGGGGGGGGGGTAGACGCCCCTAAGGTTTTTCGAGGATAGCGAAAAAACGGCGGCGCTGCTCTCCGCCGTTTTTGGCACAGCTGTTTGCCCATCAATTGCGCACATTTGGTAAAAAACAACATCTTCGGGTCATCTCAGGTCAGGTCACCAGACCAGGGCCCTGTTGTTCATCTCTTATAACTGCTGTTTTTTGTCCTATCTGATTCATATCTGGGTCTGGTTCATATCAAGCTAGAATAACCTGTCACTTCGAGTTGCTGATGTCGTATTTTATGGTGCGAAAGCTAAGACCGATTCTAGGAGTACACATGTATTACAATGTTTTCAAAACTGCCCGTTTCAGCAGGTATCATGTTAACATTGTTTGTGAATACTGAGGTGAAGAAAACGAGTCCGTCCGATCAGTGTAGACACGGGGATTTGCAAAACAGCAAAACACCGAGTTATGAGGTTTTCGGTTGCTGATGGACCATTCTCATAGCAGAGAGGGGAGGGGAGGTTAGGATAGAGATTGGGGTAAACAAGCTGCATCCGCCCTCCAGGTCGTGAACAAAATGGCGGTTATTGTCGTAACTTTAGGACCAGCCAAGAGGTCTCCTAATTTTACGAATATTATATATAGATGATTTCTCGGGATCAGCCGTCCCACGGCAGGCTTGTACTTGACCAAAATGGTGTGTGACGAGAGGAAATATAAATGGATATACTCCCGTGGTAATTAAACCACTTTTCCCGTTGTGGCAGATAGAAACGCCCGACGTTTACAAAATACATAAGGCTTTGTTAAGTGACTTTTTGCAATTGTTCTTAACTTTTTTTTGGAACAATCAGAATTCGATGGGTGTAGGCATTTTCAAAATACCTTCTCTTGTATGTCTAATTACACAATTATGTAATATCATATTAGCGACGGAAGACCGTAATGGTTTGTTTGTTGTTAATTGGATGAAAATATGATTATAGGTTGCGTCCTCTGCGTCCTACCATCGTTAAAGAGAATATCCCACCTTAACATTATATTTGAGTTGAGATAGCCATTTTTATGGCTAGGCATTGCAATTAAGTATGGTAGCAGTTAAAACAACCACAATGATCTAATCAAAAAGATATTCGAGTTTGATTTTGACATCTGTAAAAAATAAGGCCCATGTGTATTTGAATAGGGACTCTAAACCGATAGTGTCGTCTCTTTACCCAACTGGTAATGATAGTCAACTTGTTTTAAGGTCAGCCTTGGAATATTTTCGTCTTTCACTTCTCGATCCCCGGGTGGTTCGCAATCTAAGCCAATCTAGACACCGGGTGGTTCGCTTTTTCTGCGCAATAGATGTCGACAAAAACTTGTGCCATATATTTGGCAGCACAAAGGATCTCCCTGTTATTAAAAACAAATCATATGACGCCACCAACCCAACTTTCTGCTTAAAACTAAAATTGAATATCTTCCAAGATAAACATTGTTTTCGGAAAAAAAGTTCACGAACATGTTCAGCTGACCTCGCCTGACATGTAGACATACAATTAAGTGTGATTCGACAACTTGCACAAAGGTGGACAGTCCCTTTAAATCAATGCCGCTGACTTGTGCTGATATCGCAGCCGCTGCTTCGCCCGTCTACGCAGGTGAGCGCATTGGCAGATGTCCGAGTGGGGAGGGTGGAGTCCCAGTTATGAGGATTCAAGCTCTAAGAAGATGAGCAACGCGTTCTAAAATCGATCTTAAGCTCATACGTCAGAATCGCCGATTGCGGCCACCACGCCAGTCTTGTGTGGGGTTACACTAGTCATGTTATACGGATGCAGAGGCAGCTTACCCAGGGTAGCAATGCGGTCTCTCTCGGTCTCTCGGTCTCTCCGCCTCTCCGTCTCTCGTCTCTCCGCCTCTCCGCCTCTCCGTCTCTCCGTCTCTCCATCTCTCCGTCTCTCCGTCTCTCCGTCTCTCCGTCTCTCCGTCTCTCCGCCTCTCCGTCTCTCCGTCTCTCCGTCTCTCCGTCTCTCCGTCTCTCCGTCTCTCCGTCTCTCCGTCTCTCCGTCTCTCCGTCTCTCCGTCTCTCCGCCTCTCCGTCTCTCCGCCTCTCCGCCTCTCCGCCTCTCCGCATCTCCGCATCTCCGCTCCGTCTCTCCATCTCTCCATCTCTCCATCTCTCCGTCTCTCCGTCCCTCCGTCTCTCTCCGTCTCTCTCCGTCTCTCCGTCTCTCCGTCTCTCCGTCTCTCCGTCTCTCCGTCTCTCGTCTCTCCGTCTCTCCGCCTCTCCGCCTCTCCGCTCCGTCTCTCCATCTCTCCATCTCTCCATCTCTCCGTCTCTCCGTCTCTCCGTCTCTCTCCGTGTCTCTCCGTGTCTCTCTCTCTCTCTCTCTCTCTCTCTCTCTCTCTCTCTCTCTCTCTCTCTCTCTTCTCTCTCTCTCTCTCTCTCTCTCTCTCTCTCTCTCTCTCTCTCTCTCTCTCTCTCTCTCTCTCTCTCTCTCTCTCTCTCTCTCTCTCTCTCTCTCTCTCTCTCTCTCTTCTCTCTCTCTCTCTCTCTCTCCTCTCTCTCTCTCTCTCTCTCTCTCTCTCTCTCTCTCTCTCTCTCTCTCTCTCTCTCTCTCTCTCTCTATATATATGTATATTTATTGTGTGTTTTAAAACCCACGAAAATAAGTCATTCGTTAAAAATGGTAGCTGTTCTCCTAATTTGACTGGCTATTGTATGCGCGTTTAATCAGCATATATTTTGGTGCCCCGCAACAGCAACAGAAATGGCAAATAGTTTTGCCAATGACATTTGAACGCTCTAGCACCAAAGGGTCTATTTTCCCAGGAGCAACGCCCTATCACCCTCCAAGTCCATCCTAAACGCTCCAGTGTTTTCTCGATCCGATACCTGCCACTGCAGACATAAATACATCTGCAGTGTCAGTTTTGGCGTTCCTCCGCTGAGTTGCCGCCAGTCACGACGAATATACGAGGGGCTCAGGCTGCAGTGGAGCACACCGGGTCATCGGACGGCGACCCGCGACTGCCTGCTGACGCCTGGCAAAGGCACTCGAAATGCATCGGTCACCGGGTCCACACAGACCGGCGGGGCTTAATAGCGTCATTTGTGTCGGCACGTAATTCGACGGCGCCCAGGGATAGAGCACTGCCGGGAGTTTGGATCGAGTCCAAAACCTCTTCATCAGCTGTCAGCGAGGCAGGCTGCGTCGCTATTTTCGGCGCGCTCGTCCGAGTTGTGGAGTCAGTGACACAAATAAGCCCATTGTCGTGACCGGGGACATCCGA
Source organism: Chirona hameri (assembly GCA_036785665.1). Taxonomy (NCBI): domain Eukaryota; kingdom Metazoa; phylum Arthropoda; class Thecostraca; order Balanomorpha; family Balanidae; genus Chirona; species Chirona hameri. The sequence continues at coordinate 59,774 of JAXIVJ010003974.1, read as the reverse complement.
CAGGGATGTGCTCCGGACATGACTGCTCGCGACATTCATCACCGATAGGTCAGAGCGGAACACTAACAAATGGTGCACCGTCAGCGGCACGAAGGGTTAATAGCACTGTGGCTGCCGGTCTCCCTCACATGCCCATGGACAAGTAAACCACTGAACAATGACATTGAATCTTCCCGAGGTGGTTGCAACGGTCTTCTCTCGCGTGCAACCCTAGAGTGTGAATGTATACCGAAATAGGCAGCTTTCGTACTGCCTGAATAAAACGGGAATTCAGGAAGTAGCCTAAGAGGAAGATCTCAGACTTTGTGTAACAATTCATCTGAAAGCTATCAAGTATGCAACAGTCGCCATCTAAAAGGCGTTCCTCATGCCGTCAGTCATAAGAGGTTCCTTCTCTAACATTGATGCGATCATCTAACTCCCTATTTGAAGAGCTCTCTCTCTCGCTCTCGCTCTCTCTCTCTCTCTCTCTCTCTCTCTCTCATCTCTCTCTCTCTCTCTCTCTCCTCTCTCTCTCTCTCTCTCTCTCTCTCTCTCTCTCTCTCTCTCTCTCTCTCTCTCTCATCTCTCTCTCTCTCTCTCTCTCTCTCTCTCTCTCTCTCTTCCTCTCTCTCTCTCTCTCTCTCTCTCTCTCTCTCTCTCTCTCTCTGTCTCTCTGTCTCTCTGTCTCTCTGTATCTCTGTCTCTCTGTCTCTCTGTCTCTCCGTCTCTCCGTCTCTCTGTCTCTCTCTGTCTCTCTGTCTCTCTGTCTCTCTGTCTCTCTGTCTCTCTGTCTCTCTGTCCTCTCCCTGTCTCTCTGTCTCTCTGTCCTCTCTGTCTCTCTGTTTCTCTGTCTCTCTGTCTACTTATACCACACAAATTATAATTATAACCACACATAACTTTAGAATTATAACCACAAACAAATCTTTACACATAATAGGCAAAGCTAATACCAATGTATGCATATTTTGCTCTTCACATGTGGAGACAATATATCATGTTTCTGGGAGTGTATGGCGGTGCAAATATTCATTAATAAAATATCAAATACAGTTGCTTCGCATTTCGGACTCGTATACCAGATAAGGAAAGGAACATGGGTCTTTCCGAATCTGAGCGACTGTGATGATATACAAATAATTATATACAGCGTAGCAAAAATAACCATATACAGTGCTAGACAGCATAACTGCAAGCCATCATTACAACAGTTTCTAAATAGCTTAAAATTGGAAGCTGGCAAGGAGTTTCACTCCGCTAGACTAGCAAACAAAATAGACAAACATAATGATAAATGGCAACAATTAAAATCACTTGGAGAACTAGACACAAATGAGATAGCTCAACAATGACATCGCGAATTGATATGTAGACACGCATCAATACATTTTAGACGGTTTATTGCGTTGAACAATTTAGGTCCACTTGCGCGCGCACATACATTAGTACATGCGTGCGTGCATACACACATAGATACATACAAACAAACAAGCAAACACATACATACATACATACATACATACATACATACATACATACATACATACATACATACATACATGCAATACATACATACATACATACATACATACATACATACATACATACATACATACATACATACATACATACATACAAACATACATACATACATACATACATACATACATACATACATACATACATACATACATACATACATACATGCATACATACATACATACATACATACATACATACATCATACACTTAAGAATATGACATGCTTCATTCGCTCCCTCCACTCACTCAGTGCTCCTTAATCCAAAGACCCTCCCAGACATCCCATCCCTCGCCGGTAACGCTTTGCCTCCCTGTCTTCGGGCGCCGCGCGTCGGCTGACGCCAGGTCGCTGCTGGTTGGGCGCGAGTTGAGACCAGAGTGCAGGAGAAGCCCCGACAACGGAAGCGTTTGAGAGCTGCCTTTGCCGCCGTCGTGTGCTGCCGTCCTGCTAAACGTTGCCCCTGTTCTCTGCCGCCGCGCTCGTCGCCGTCTCCGTGTGCTGCTGAGTCGCACGCTGTTGTAACGTTATGTCTGTGTTGTTCTGAAGCGGACGAGGTCGCCTACCTATGATACTGTGGAACGCTGTTAAGTGTGTATTGTTGTTTATGTTTGATTTGCTGTTAATCATAATAAACTAGCCTTTAACCGCGAGTTACTGGGGTATATTTCATAACGCGACTTACTGGGGGGGGGGGGGGGGGGGGGGGGGGGGCTATTTTTTGCCCCCCCCCCCCTCGGATCTCCGGAACTACTGGACTGAATGTAAAAATTCAAACAGCATTCGATAGCCCTAGAAAATTTAACGAGGGAAACATAATATTGCTAACCTCGGGGTCACCGATGACGTCACAGGTCAGGTCAAGTACACAATGTTTGATCGTGTCAAAAGGTCTCGAAGGTTGTCGCGCAAATTTGCGATATTAAACGCATAAGCTGTCGATACATCGGTATGATTCGTGTGTCTGACACTTCTATGTACCTTTCTAAGCTGTTTATGACCTTGGGTTAGGTCAAGGTCATCGAGGTCACAGGTCAAACTGCAGATTACGGTCATTAGGCGTTGTAACACATGCTTATGGGTTTGTTTTTCGTCTACAACGCGTAAAATGACCTTAGCACATTGTTTGTTTCATATAAATAGAAGTAAAAAGCAAAAATGGAAATGAGTTTTTATGCATAGTAATGCTGTGAGAAGTGGTCGATTTTTGTCATTTAAAGGTCATAACTCAGTCATTTTGGAAGATATCGACTTTAAATTTGGTACACATATTCACCCTATATGTCTCGATCACATATATTCATGTTGTTGGATAATTCTGATTTTTTAAATTTTGCAAAAGCAAAAAAAGTGTATTTGGATTTCTCAAAATTTGAATAAAAAAACTAAAAAATCCGAGATAGCAGTTTGATAACCCGGTCTATTGTTAGTATTTTGATTTAAGAAAATTGAGTTTATCTCAAATATCGTACCTTTGAAAGCGTTTTCCGCAAACCATTATTTTGCAACAAAAAACGAAGAACATGACGTCACTCTGACGTCATTCCCGGTTGACCTATCATAGCCTCATTTTTGTTCCTTTTTCCAACATGTGTATAATTGATGTGAAAGAAGGTACTGCAAGTTTGGTGACAATACTGGTGTTCGTTTAGGAGTTATTGCAAAGTAACGGGAGGGGGGGGGGGGGGAAATAGCCCCCCCCCCCAGTAAGTCGCGGGTTAAGTGGGACAAACGAAAGAAGAAGAAACAAGTTCCGCTCAAGCTGGTTGGTCCTCCCCCCCAAAAAAACGACTGGCTGGATCCGCCCTTGTGCGCAACTAACTCGAATGAAGTTAAATCTGAATTTTTCATCCAATCGATTGTTTGCTTGACCTATCATACGAATAGTTAAACTGTTAGTGCCTGCAGATTGTCACTGTTGATGTACAACTCTCGCAATACTTCAAACGAGCCCGCTTCCAATACTGCGTCAGGAATTCTGAGGAACTTCACAAAATCTCTGCGATTCATCCTTCTGGTAAAAGCCAAGCGGTGCGTAGGGCCGGCGGGCGGGCGTTATCAGCTACATCACAGGGCTCTGCTGAATAGACTCAATATCCAGATTGAAAAGGTCTGATGCAGTAATAATATTCAGCCTCGGGAGGAATATGAAATTCAAAGATGTTTTGCAACATTACAAAATGCATATTTTCTCATTTGCCTGTTTGCAAATAAACACCACCTATTTCGGCTTAATAAGAAAATATCTGGTAATTGATGGCGTATGATTGATAAGATAATTACGCAATATACAAAGGTAAGGTGTATATTTGTAGTTATAATACATGGTACCAATATTCATAATCACAACCGGCTTTGACATTTTATAAAGTAGCGTCTGTGATTGGCTGCCATTGCTTTATAGCGACTTTGATTGGTTGTCCTAAAATACGACTCCTATTCTGTTTTGACTTCAGCGTTCCATCTATCGTGTCCGGCCATGAGTCGCTACAGTCATCACCACATCATACATCACAATCACCACATCATGCATCACAGTCACCACATCATACATCACATGCACTACATCATATATCACATTTACCACATCATACATCACAGTCACCACATCATACATCACAGTCACCACATCATACATCACATTCACCACCTCATACATCACAGTCACCACATTATATATCACATTCACCACATCATACATCACATGCACTACATCATATATCACATTCACCACATCATACATCACATTCACCACATCATATATCACATTCACCACATCATACATCACACGCACTATATCATATATCACATTTACCACATCATGCATCCCAGTCACCACATCATACATCACAGTCACCACATCATACATCACATTCACCACCTCATACATCACAGTCACCACATCATATATCACATTCACCACATCATATATCACAGTCACTACATCATATATCACATTCCCCACCTCATACATCACAGTCACCACATCATATATCACATTCACCACATCATATAACACAGTCACCCCACCATATATCACATTCACCACATCATACATCACAGTCACTACATCATACATCACAGTCACTACATCATACATCACAGCCACCACCTCATACATCACAGTCACTACATCATACATCACATTCACTACATCATACATCACATTCACTACATCATACATCATATTCACCACATCATATATCACATTCACCACATCATACATCACAGTCACTACCTCATACATCACAGTCACAACATCATACATCACATTCACTACATCATACATCATATTCACCACATCATACATCACAGTCATTACATCATACATCACCGTCACTACATCATACATCACATTCACTACATCATACATCACATTCACCACATCATACATCACAGTCACCACCTCATACATCACAGTCACTACATCATACATCACAGTCACTACATCATACATCACATTCACTACATCATACATCATATTCACCACATCATATATCACATTCACCACATCATACATCACAGTCACTACCTCATACATCACAGTCATAACATCATACATCACATTCACTACATCATACATCATATTCACCACATCATACATCACAGTCATTACATCATACATCACAGTCACTACATCATACATCACATTCACTACATCATACATCACATTCACCACATCATACATCACAGTCATCACATCATACATCACATTCCCCACCTCGTACATCACAGTCACCACATCATACATCACAGTCACTACATCATACATCACATTCACTACATCATACATCACATTCACCACATCATATATCACATTCACCACATCATATATCACATTCACAACATCATACATCACATTCACCACATCATACATCACATTCAATACATCATACATCACATTCACCACATCATATATCACATTCACTACATCATACATCACATTCACCACATCATATATCACATTCACACTACATCGTACATCACAGTCACTACATCATACATCACATTCACCACATCATACATCACAGTCACTACATCATACATCATATTCACCACATCATACATCACAGTCACCACATCATACATCACAGTCACTGCATCATACATCACAGTCAATACATCATAAATCACATTCACTACATCATACATCACATTCACTACATCATACATCACAGTCACAACATCATACATCATACATCACAGTCACTACATCATACATCATACATCACAGTCACCACATCACACATCACATTCATCACACCATATATCACATTCACCACATCATATATCACAGCCGCTACATCATATATCACATTCACCACATCATACATCGCATTCACCACATCATACATCACAGTAACCACATCATACATCACATTCACCACCTCATACATCACAGTCACCACATCATATATCACATTCACCACATCATACATCACATTCACCACATCATGCATCACAGTCACCACACCATACATCACATTCACTACATCAGGAGCGTCTCTGCCAGTGCAGTCTCGCTTGTACCGCCCTGGTGCCAAAGTAAAGGATCGCCCTGGATCGCCCTGTTGCCAATGGAAAGGATCACACTGGATCACCCTGTTGCCAATGGAAAGGATTGCCCTGGATCACCCTGTTGCCAATGGACAGGATCACACTGGGTCACCCTGTTGCCAATGGAAAGGATCGCCCTGGATCACCCTGTTGCCAATGGAAAGGATTGCCCTGGATCACCCTGTTGCCAATGGAAAGGATCGCACTGAATCACCCTGTTGCCAATGGAAAGGATTGCCCTGGATCACCCTGTTGCCAATGGAAAGGATCGCACTGAATCACCCTGGTGCCAATGGAAAGGATTGCCATGTATCACCCTGTTGCCAATGAAAAGGATTGTCCTGGAACGCCCTGTTGCTAATGGAAAGGATTGCCCTGGATCACCCTGTTGCCAATGGAAAGGATTGCACTGAATCACCCTGTTGCCAATGGAAAGGATTGCCCTGGATCACCCTGTTGCCAATGGAAAGAATTGCCCTGGATCACCCTGTTGCCAATGGAAAGGATTGCCCTGGATCGCCCTGTTGCTAATGGAAAGGATTGCCCTGGATCACCCTGTTGCCAATGGAAAGGATTGCACTGAATCACCCTGTTGCCAATGGAAAGGATTACCCTGGATCGCCCTGTTGCTAATGGAAAGGATTGCCCTGGATCACCCTGTTGCCAATGGAAAGGATCGTCCTGGATCGCCCTGTTGCCAATGGAAAGGATCGCCCTGTATCGCCCTGTTGCCAATGGAAAGGATCGCCCTGTTGCCAATGGAAAGGATCGCCCTGGATCGCCCAGTTGCCAATGGAAAGGATCGCCCTGGATCACCCTGTTGCCAATGGAAAGGATCGCCCTGGATCACCCTGTTGCCAATGGAAAGGATCGCCCTGGATCACCCTGTTGCCAATGGAAAGGATCGTCCTGGATCGCCCTGGTGCCAATGGAAAGGGTCGCTTGCACGCTTCGCACCTACCAGGGGAGACATTTTACGTCAGAATTGGCTACTACAAAGCATACATTGACTTGTGGTGTGCACGTCTATAGGCTTGAGTCATTAACATTATTTTAGACTGCATCTACTGTGAACTGCAAAGCTACTACAAAGCCCGCTTGGTACCCTAATTTTCGGCGATAACTTTTGAAGGAACCAACTGGCATGAACGCATTTCTCGCAATGGATATGTCAGACCCTGCGTCATTTTTGTATTTATTAAGGTGGCTTAATGTCAAACTAAAATTTAGGGCAGTTGTCATTCACTCGTAGTGTTAAAACTCGCGCAGGAAATTCAATAGGTGGGTAGAGGCTATCGTGAAAGGGTGGGGCTATGCTCTTACGTCAGAACTTAACTCCGCCCTGGTAAACCTTGCATCGGCGCTGTCCGACCCGTGACCGGTCTGTTGCGAGTGGTGGGTGGAGTCGAGGGCACTACAGAGCGACCAGGTGTTAGCCTCTATCCGAGCTCGCACTATCTTTAACATTACAAGTAAATTAAAACTGCTTTACATTTTCGTTTGACACTAACCAACTTTTAAAATACAAATTAGCACAGGCCCTGAAACGTCCATGCGAGAAATTCGCTTATGCCAGTTGATGCATTCAAACGCCGAAAATTAGGGTTCCAAGTGGTCTGCCGTTCACAGCAGACACAGTGAATCGGGCCTTACAAGTTACAACTGTACAACATCGTCCATATCGTAAACACAGTTGTTCTCAGTGCTGAACTCTACTCAGCGTAAGGGCTCAGCGTAAGGATATGGTTACAGGGTTACATCCTTTTAACAGAATGACCCGTTACCCCTCCCCTATTGTTGTTGTTGTTACTAAGTTACGGCGCGTAGTTGCTTGGCTCCCCTTGCGCAGATCCCACAGTGCTCCGCTTCAAGCTATGCGGTACAGCATAACATTAGGCGTTTGCTACTAGTGCCATCTAGGGGCAGGAATATAAGTAAACATGTTTGCTGTTTCTTTTAGTCTAAACAATGGATCCCAGCGTATAACAACACACAAACATTAACACGAAGCTGAGCATCATTGAGAAATTTAGTGTTTGTTAAGCTCTATGATAATGTGACTGTGCAACAAAAACGTGTATTTGGAAGTTTGCCGTGCACCATCATCAAACGAATCAGCTATAATTTCTAACTTAGCTGCTCAATCGCTATTAACCCCGGCCGAAGGCTCCACTATCCCAAATGGAGTCAGTATCCCCCATTTGAGAATCACTGACAAACCTTTCACCAGGTAAGGTTCAACTTAGCTGCACTTACCCATTCTGTTCTTTGCACATTGGATCGAACCCTAATGGCTGCTTATAAAGGCAAATGTATTGTCTGTATTTAATTCACTTAACAATCAGCAGAGTCTTACAACCAGCACTTAGCGACCCTTTCACTTGAGCAAAGCTAAAAATGGGTCCTAACCATCCCATCCAGCCCTCGGGCACACCCAACTGAGCCCATTCAGTAGGTTCATCCGGTGAGCGGGCATCAGTCCATTCAGTTCCACCCAACAGCAGGCCCATTCTCGTGCCACTCTCAGTCGGGCCGTACAGCGGCGATACAACAGGCGGCCTGTCGGCCATTTCTGCGCCACTCGTCTGCCGCTGGCCATTCGGCAGTGCAGCCGTGCGCGAAATCCATCTGCTATTCCTCCTCGCCCATCCGTTTCGGCTGGGACGCCGCGGGGGCGGGGGGGGGGGGGGGGGCGATTGTCCGGAGGGGGCAGTGTTATGGGTGGTGATCCGGCCAACCGTCGGCCACCGATTGATCGTCCCCGTCGGTCGATCTGATGGATTGATGATAATGTGCAGAACGAGGTGGAACGGACCACAGACGACGGGAGGATGGACCACAGACGACGGAAGGACGGGACACATATGACGGGAGAACGGACCACAGACGACGGGTGGAACGGACCACAGATGACGGGTGGAACGGACCACAGACGACGGGTGGAACGGACCACAGACGACGGGAGGATGGACCACAGACGACGGAAGGACGGGACACATATGACGGGAGAACGGACCACAGACGACGGGTGGAACGGACCGCAGATGACGGGTGGAACGGACCACAGACGACGGGTGGAACGGACCACAGACGACGGGTGGAACGGACCACATATGACGGGTGGAACGGACCAGAGATGATGGGTGGAACGGACCACAGATGACGGGTGGAACGGACCAGAGATGACGGGAGAACGGACCACAGACGACGGGTGGAACGGACCACAGATGACGGGAGAACGGACCACAGACGACGGGTGGAACGGACCACAGATGACGGGTGGAACGGACCACAGACGACGGGTGGAACGGACCACAGACGACGGTAGGATGGGACACAGACGATGGGAGGATGGGACACAGACGACGGGAGGATGGACCACATATGACGGGTGGAACAGACCAGAGACGACGGGTGGAACGGACCACAGACGACGGGTGGAACGGACCACAGACGACGGGAGGACGGACCACATACGACGGGAGGACGGACCACAGATGACGGGTGGAATGGACCAGAGATGACGGGTGGAACGGACCACAGATGACGGGTGGAACGGACCAGAGATGACGGGTGGAACGGACCAGAGATGACGGGAGGATGGACCACAGACGACGGGAGGATGGGCCACACACGACGGGAGGATGGGCCACAGATGACGGGAGGATGGGCCACAGATGACGGGAGGACGGACCACAGACGACGGGTGGAAAGGACCACAGTTGACGGGAGGATGGGACACAGACAATAGAAGGATGGACCACAGACGATTGAAGGATGGGAGACAGATGACAGGAGGATAGACCACAGACAATAGGAGGATGGACCACAGACGATAGAAGGATGGACCACAGACGACGGGAGGATGGATCACAGATAACGGGAGAACGGGACAAAGCCGGCGGAGAAAACGAACATAGCTGACGGAAATGAAGGAAGAAGGGATGATGAAATCAGCTGGAAGGTATGCCGAAATCAGCAGGATAGTATGACGTAATCAAAAGGAGGATATGATGTAATAAAAAGGAGGATATGGGACGAGACAGTAGGGACTTTTCAGGCGGGAGGATCGGCTGCGGCGCGACGATTTGGATTTGCAGCGATGAAACTCTTGCCATTGATGTGGTCGTATGTTGGGACCAAGTTAGATTTTATGGCACAATTTCGTTCACGGTCAGTTTGAGCTGCAAACGTCCCAATGGCTAATAACTCACCATGTTATTGAAGCATAATCGTGATGTGACATAGCTTTTGATAAATGCTGTCGTAAAGACTCTAATTATTGGGGGCATCTGAAATACACCAGCGATGGGCGATAGTTGTATGATTTCATCACGTTACACTAGCTTTTAGCATCCAGCTATACTGAATTATCCCGCACATTTGACTGCAAATAATTTTCTCCGAGTAAATGCCTGCATACTTTTCAATGCAGAACGTCTTACTGAGGATTGCTTCCTCGACGCTGTCCTGTGCACTGCTTGGAAAATGAAGCAGGGCGGTTGGCGTAGATAGTGACGATTGATTTGTGTAAGGCGAGCTAAACAGATTCTCTCACGGCTTTCTACTTTAGGAACTGGCATCGAAATTGACGTGGCTTTTCATTTCACTGGTTCCACTGCTGTACCGGTGACCCCGGGAAAATGGGCTGAGTGCTTCCAAAGTGCGGTCCGTCAACTTCAGTGACACACAAGGGTTAATTATTCGACCAATACTGCCCTGCCTCGCAGAAGTCAACCACCCGAACTTCCATCCCTGTGGTGGTCTGCTGTGCTTCGCGGAAGACACACAGCCCTTGGACACCTCGCGACCTGATAATGAATTAAAGTTCACTCACAGTCAATGACATTGGCACACAAGTTAAAGCATCCCTCCAAAAATGAACACAACAAAGTAATAGCCTTATTGTTCAGAATTAAACTGTCTCACCGAAATCAACTGAAGATATCTCAATTTCTCAAACTTTTGTTGTTGTATACTTTCGAAATGCTGTGTGTGACCTTATACCAGTCACTAATCACCGGCATGAAACAAACAGATTGCACAGTTGAGACGCGATGCTACCGCATCTTCAGTTCTTTGGACTCATTGCAGGGTCACTTTACGGCAAAGCTCGCATCGCTGTTCCTCTGGTTCATGTCTTCCCCCAGCTCTTATACTGTCTGCTGGTCTTGGTTGGAGCAGACAAAAATAGCTGGGTTTCGCCCTGGGCGCAATATATTTACGGCTTGAGTCAAGACGGACGAATGATGGTGAGACCGATGTTTCGCCGACATTGGGCAACTTCGCTGGCCAACGATCGGTGACCTGGTCAACGACCTCAGCCAGTGTGGTGCACTTTTGAAGATGCCGCCACTTCGGCTGCCATCCAGCCCGTATCTGTCTGTGAGAGCGACGTGTCCGTGCTCGCAGGTCTCACACTGGTTTTCTTATCGAACACGATGCACTGCTCCACGCCGAGCATGTATAATGCATAAGTTACGAGCTGATGAGCTGACACTATACATATATGATAATGAATACATAATAATGATATTGATAATCAATGACTGGGTATGAGGATGGACATATAATAATAGGAGTGATTCTATTTCATATTTCTATAAACAACGTATTTCTCATTACTGTGCTCTGCCCGCAAAAGGCTCAACTGACCACTGCCAGTCCCCAGAAGCTACCAAAGGCCAGTGCCCAGAAGCTACCAAAGGCCAGTCCCCAGAAGCTACCAAAGGCCAGTGCCCAGAAGCTACCAAATGTCCTATTACTGCGTACACGTTCGGCCTTTTACCTATCAGAGTGAGTGTCTCGTTAAGCATGTATGAACTCGTCCGTAATAGCGTGCGAGCGGCCGCAGCCGGACCACCGATCTTCCCCGAGGACCATTAAGCCGCATTAGCTCACTCATAGGCTCCTCAAGTGCCTGCGATTTCCCGACTGCGATGGTGCCTTCGGCGTCGATCTGAACCTCGAAAAGCTTAGGGATGTAGACACTTAATTAACGATTATTGCACCATCATTATCGACTGTCTGGTCAATGCTGATTATGGGCATTATTTTATTAACATTAATGAATGCTAATGAATGCCAATCAAAGTATGTATACAGAGAAAGACAGAATCACGACAGTGATAACGATTTCTTCAGTTCTTCTTTGAAATCGTTCAAAGCAATCATTTGAAATCGCATAGGAGGATCTGCTTTGACGCTGCTGATCCTTGCCAACCTCTGTTTAATACTTTGCAACTAACGCCGAAAACGAAGACAGGGAAGCGGCAGGTGAAAAACATACCAGTGCTATTACAGCTCCAAAATTACAATATCACTGTTGTCAGGTGTAAATCCGGGCAACTTTCCACATATCAGTCGGAGTCCATCGAGTAGGGGGGGGGGGGGGGTGGGGGAGGATGTTCCACCCCAAACACTACACTGTTCTGACCACCTGCACCTCTAGCCCATGTCTGTATACCAATTAGACCCTGCCAAGCGGTAGACAAGCATCCACCCTCTGACTACCTTAACTCCTCCCTCTTCCGCCACCGTTGACTTAGACCCAGCCAAACGGCGAACCACCCACCTGGCTCCCTGACTGATGCATCTCCCCAGACGCATCTCCACTGTCGGAGCTTAACCGGGAACTTAACACCAGCCGCCCAACTACTCTGACCCCCATATCTGCCACAGGTCTGTACCTGTCGGAGCTGAGTGAGCGGCGGCCGGACCCGCCCGCCTGCCTCTACTCCGCCGCCTACGCCAGCGCCGGGGAGCTGGCCGCCTTCCTCAGCGCCTGGCTGGTGCTGGTGCTGCGTAGCGCCGCGCTGGCCGCCGCTGCGCGCGCCGTCAGCGCTACCGTCGACCAGCTGACCGGAGGACACCTGGCGGCGCTGGTCCAGGGTGTGCTGGGCGGCGAGGACGCGGTGCGCGCCGACCCCCTGGCCGCAGGAGTCTGTCTCATGCTGGCCGCACTGCTCGCTCTGGGACTGGAGGTTAGTGGAGCATGGAAATGGGCGACAACCTGAAATGGAAACTCATTTCGATTTTAGTTTAAATCAAGCAAGAAACTATCATTTCCCGCTTAAATGGCTACTCATGATAATTTGATGCGAGAGTCTACGGTTTTCACAGTGGTTACCACCCCATGTTTTCTATAAGGGTAACACTTGTTACGGAATGCAGTGACCACTGGTTACCATTTGGCCTTACTTTTATTTGTAGCACTGACTGCATATCAACAAAAGAACATGCGTGGAATTGGGTTAATGTTAACTTATGCAGCGAACGCCAAGCGTTGCTAATTTCTTAGAATTCCAGCAGATTAGGTACTTCACACACTACTTACACTTTACACATTCCATACTGACTTGCTTTCTACGCTCCTCTTGTATAACTACTTTGTTTTGACGATTACACAAAGTAAGTCAGCATTGTCCGCATACTGATAGTGATACTTACTATTCCAATACTGTCTGTAGGAATAGTACAGCTCTCCAATTGGTCTTTGCCGTTAACCCGGTACCCTTTCCTTCGATGTATCTATATTTCAGCTTTGTGATCCGACATCTCATCGCTCCTGCTTAGTTTTTTTTACAACCCACTGCGATCTGTTTCGTACAAATGAGGCTGCCAAGCGCCCCATTCGGAGGAAGTCTGAAAGGAGCCAATCTCTTCTTTGGTTCGCCTTCTCCCACTCAGCTCGCTGCGTTTTTTTGTTGTTGCGAATCTTCATTTACAAATGGCCACCAAAGCTGAAAGTTCTCACTTTCGCCCAAACTTAATTATGTAATACAGTTTCCAAAAGTTAGGTCTTGAATTATTGATTGCTAGTCCAATGGAAACAAACAGATGCTATTTTTAGTAATGCCGTGTGTGTTTTAATCTACTTGGGCAGATATTGCTGATATTTTATTTTAGGGCCTGCCTTTTGATAACTCAAATAATTTAAATGAGGTCCTGGCATGGAATCTTTACCTTACCTGCCATAATGAGGTCCTGGCATGGAGTCTTTACCTTACCTGCCATAATGAGGTCCTGGCATGGAATCTTTACCTTACCTGCCATAATGAGGTCCTGACATGGAGTATTTACCTTACCTGCCATAATGAGGTCCTGGCATGGAATCTTTACCTTACCTGCCATAATGAGGTCCTGACATGGAGTATTTACCTTACCTGCCATAATGAGGTCCTGGCATGGAGTCTTTACCTTACCTGCCATAATGAGGTCCTGGCATGGAATCTTTACCTTACCTGCCATAATGAGGTCCTGGCATGGAATCTTTACCTTACCTGCCATAATGAGGTCCTGACATGGAGTATTTACCTTACCTGCCATAATGAGGTCCTGGCATAGAGTCTTTACCTTACCTGCCATAATGAGGTCCTGGCATGGAGTCTTTACCTTACCTGCCATAATGAGGTCCTGGCATGGAATCTTTACCTTACCTGCCATAATGAGGTCCTGGCATGGAATCTTTACCTTACCTGCCATAATGAGGTCCTGACATGGAGTATTTACCTTACCTGCCATAATGAGGTCCTGGCATGGAGTCTTTACCTTACCTGCCATAATGAGGTCCTGGCATGGAATCTTTACCTTACCTGCCATAATGAGGTCCTGGCATGGAATCTTTACCTTACCTGCCATAATGAGGTCCTGGCATGGAGTATTTACCTTACCTGCCATAATGAGGTCCTGGCATGGAGTCTTTACCTTACCTGCCATAATGAGGTCCTGGCATGGAATCTTTACCTTACCTGCCATAATGAGGTCCTGGCATGGAGTATTTACCTTACCTGCCATAATGAGGTCCTGGCATGGAGTCTTTACCTTACCTGCCATAATGAGGTCCTGGCATGGAATCTTTACCTTACCTGCCATAATGAGGTCCTTGCATGGAGTATTTACCTTACCTGCCATAATGAGGTCCTGGCATGGAATCTTTACCTTACCTGCCATAATGAGGTCCTGGCATGGAGTCTTTACCTTACCTGCCATAATGAGGTCCTGGCATGGAATCTTTACCTTACCTGCCATAAGAGGTCCTGGCATGGAGTATTTACCTTACCTGCCATAAAATCACGCATTTACAACAGAAAGACGGAGAAAGAAAGCTTTTGTGAGGAAAGGTCATCTCGCAACAGTGATCCATTGACAGGATCCACAAACCCACTAATTTTGTGTGATGACTACTGACACTAGTCAAGGTCATTCTAATGAAGGCACACAAACACACACATCAACATTATGTATTATGGTCGACAATAAGCCAGTTTCTCCCGGACCTGGACGGCACTGGTTATATCAAGCATTACCAGCCTCAGTGCTGACGTACTGGAGAACGCATATCAAGTAAAAATATGAGAATAATCAACACACATTTTAGCGATCTGTTTGAACATGGAAACCATATTCGCCAGAGTCACGTAGTCTAGTTGACATGCCGTTTTCATGGCTGGCAGAATATAATGGTTTTGAAAGTGAGGCCATCCGACCCAGAGTTCTGTTCCGACACGAGTTATTCGGAACATGATGTCATCGTGATTCTTTTGCATTCACTCATTCTGGGACACTGCCTTGCTGGATTGAAGTTGCGATCGCTGAAAATAATTTAGACAACAATGAAACCGAATTAATGATGAATGACCCATTCCAAAAATGAAAGGAAATGCATTCAATCCTTCCACGAAAATACCTGGATTTTTTATGAAGTGTGGGTCAACGGGTAACGTTGTCTAAAGTTGGTTGTAATAGCTCGACTGCCACTTTCATAGATTTTGGTATGATTGATACCAACCACCATTATTTGTCTGATAGTAGCATCTAATGTATTAACAGGACTAATATTTTACCAATTCTATAAAAATAACGACACGCATGCCTGTGTCCCAAACAGCCCTGCAGAATCGATGGATCTTATCGAATATGACGCTGACCCCATCTCGGGGAAAAAAATTCAGTCCCCGAAAATTCCGACCTACACAAGGGTTTCAAGTATGACACGAGGCTGGTGAAGTCACTCCTCCCAATGGCGAAGTCCAAGCTGGGCCATTTCTACCAGCTGTGGTGTTTATCTGTGCGCCGACAGAGTGCCGCCTGGTTGCGAAGTCTGATCCTGCTCAGTACGACCGCCGCTGGTGGGGTATTCGCCGTGTCAGCCGCCTTCTTCACCGAGGGCAGCAGCTGGGGGAGACAGCCGTTCCTACCGCGAGGACTGATCGGGGTGAGTGTTCCCTGTTCACCACCCGTTAATGCGATATGCGAGACTCTAGCACCGACCCTTAGGCACTGGCGGATCCAGGGGGGGGGGGGCATTTAGGGCCATGCACCCCCCCCCCAAGGCATGAAGTGGTCTGTTTGCCCCCCTCACAAAACGACCAAGCCTCATATGAAAAAGCGATCGGTAATAATGTATAATGACTTTGCCTTTGTGCCATAAATACAAGTTTCGATGGAAACAAATATCAGGTCATTGCTCGTATTTAAGACGAGCAATGACCTGTTACCGAATGCCTCTTAATCACTAATGAAGGGTGTGCAAATATACCCGAAAGCCCCGATTTTAATATTTGTCTTGTGGAGTAAGTCCTCTTTGTATTTAATATATATCACCCCCTCTACATCATGTCCTGTCGCGGATCCCAGAGAGTCCTTGAACAGGTCAGAAGGGCGTTGAAAAGGTCGGAGGGGCCCCCTAGACGATCTGAAGGGACCCTGGGCCTTTCAACAGTAAGAATGCAGTTGTCCAGGGAATACATCACCAAATTTTAACGACGCTCCGCGGCGCAATTTAACTCAAATGCTATTATATGCGGGTTAAAAAATCGTGCCGTTTCTCGGTCCATTTATGTGTTATGTTGCCGCATTTTTTTACCGCATTTTTAAACGCACAATATTTTTTTTAGAGGTCCGCACCATACGCAATGCGACGCACTGATGATAATGCATATACAGGGCATAAGACTCAAAATTCTCGCGCCACTCCGCGACGGAATTGATTTAACAGTTCCAGGCCTTGACTCTTGAACTTAACAACAAATTCTAAGTTGGTATAGCTGATTAAAAATTGGTGTCACTAGTTCCAAAGTTGATATGGTAGTATATATATATATATATATATATATATATATATATATATATATATATATATATATATATATATATATATATATATATATATATATATATATATATATATATATATAAGCATGTATGAACATGTATGAATGCTCATATATGAATAAGCATGCCTGTCTCGTCTCCAGTTGCCTGTCTTCAGGTCCGACCTTCAGCCCCATCCCACATTCGGGACCTTCACTCGTCAGTTCTACGTACCGGTATCTCTCCTCCCAGTCTTCAATGCTCTCCCCAGCTCGCCTCAACCCATGACCCCAGCTCGCCTCAGGTCATGACCCCTGATCGCATCGGAGCCCCGCCAACAGTGCTTTGACGACATGGTTCTGCTACGACCCGAGACCATTAATTTAACGTGGACGTTGCAGGCGGGGCCGGGGGCGATACTCTCCCACACATCCTGTTTCTTTTTAGATTCGTTCATTCGTTAGTGGGTCGATTGTCGTGAAGAAAGCTTCCTGTCTGGCTTTGAAGGGCATGTTGAATGTCGTTAAAGGGAATGTTTCACCTTTGTATTGGTTTTGAACTGAGATAGCCATTATCTTTGGCCGCTATTGAAATGTCTAAATTATTAAGGTCGTTTTCCCCAAAACTTATGTTTTTAAGCAATTGAATTTCGAATTTGCAAAATGGGGTCTATGGTAGTGTTGCCGCTGATTGGCTGACAGCCACTTCAAGATTGTTGGTCCTGAAAGACAGACGACCTGTTTTCTCGAACCTTGGCGAATACGATGTAAACAACAGCCAACGCGATAAGATGCGGTCCAGGTTGAAGTTTTTCGCGTTGTTTGAAGTCTCAGTTATGGATTGATTGTTTTGTAATATATATATTGAGCTATCGCAATGCCTCGCACTTGTCATTGTGTTCTGTGCGGGAGAAGCACTGAATTCTATAACATGGAACGCGCATTGGCCGGAAGACTGGTCTAATGCCGGCCGCCATCTTGACGGTACCAAAAAGGCGTCCGGGCGCGCGGCCGCCCGTGTTAAAGGAAGGGGAGGCGGGTACACCGGCTGACATTTTACAATATATTGAGCGCAATATGTATGGTAGCGCAATATGACTACCACTACAACGTTCCAAATTCATCATGTGCGGATTGGCCCACTTCGCTATATGAGCCTATTGAGGGCGATTCCGGCGGAGTGGAAACGGATGCTAGTAGGGAGCGCACCATTATCGACAGCTGAGAGGACCACAGCTCCGTACATCGTAATACAAGGGAAGAATGTTCCGATACAACAGGTCAAATCCAGTTTTTTTCCAAGACTATTGGATAGGGGACACCATTCCGCGGGCTCAATTAAAATGGGAAAGTGAGGGCATCAGCTTTGGTGAGGACTGGAGAAGGATATATTCGGTACCGTTTACGATTACCAGTTCCACTAAGCTACAAAGCTTACAATACAGGATTACACACAGATATTTCCCAACCAGACGTTTTTTATGCATAAGAGGTGTTCTCAATGATCCTTTCTGTGATGAATGTGGTGGCATTGAAACCATACAACATTATTTTGTAGATTGCCATGAAATAAGACTGTTTTGGAATGAACTAGTGGCGAAAATTAATCAAAAAATCAAACCATGTCATCGTTTTCATGCTAATGTAAATAATATAATATTTGGGGCCCTAAAAACTATGAGCGTGTTTAATCTTATTGTGATGATTGCGAAGCAATTCATTGTTAGTCGGCGCTTTAAGGAAGAGCGGGTATGTTTAGACGATTTCATGCCGTTTTTGTCGCGATATTATGTCATGGAGAAAATAATTGCTATGAAAAAAGAGAGAATGGATAAGTTTAAGGCAAAATGGAAACCATTCATAAATGAAGAACTCCAAATCAATATTTAAAAGAAAGGTCTGCCTGCGGCAACCCTAAACCCTGGCGGGAGTGGGCGGGAGGGGGATGTGGGTGTGTGGGAGAATGGTGGGGGGAGGGGGTGTAAACGAGCGTAAGCCGTACATTGATCGCGATTGGGCGATACAGGCCGTTAGTCCGAGTGTGGCGCTGGATGTCACAGGAAACAATGATAGGATAGGCCCCGCCCTTTCCCCACCCGGGCTAACCCGGGACCGGACCTCAGCATGTGCTGCAGGGCCGGTCGACCGGCCGGGCGTGCGGGGCGCCGGCCACGCTGGCCGACGGCTCGCACGCCCGGCCGGTGGCGAGGGGGCGCCGCTTCGCGAACGGGAGCCGCTGAAAAACGCGAGGCGGCGCGGGCGGGGCCACCGATGGGCCCTTCGGGCTGATGGGCCCAATCGGGCTGATAGGCACCGATGAGGATTTCGATGTTGTATGGATAATTTAATGTTTGTTTTTAAGTGTTTATGTAAAAATGATAATACACGTGTTTATGGCGGAAAAAAACAACGTTCCAAATTGAATGGAGAATGATTCTAGGTGTTCATATTTTTTTCCCGTGAAAAAAATAGGGACAAAAATATGAACACCTAGAATCATTAGCCATTCGATTTGGAACGTTGTAGTGGTAGTCATATTACGCTACCACAAGTAGTTCACTCAATATATTGTAAAATGTCAGCCGGTGTACCCGCCTCCCCTCCTTCAACACGGGCGGCCGCGCGCCCGGCCGTCTTTTTGGTACCGGCAAGATGGCGGCCGGCATTAGACAGGCAGTAGGAGTCCACGGCGATTGCTTCCCCGTGGGGAGAAGACACAGTTCCACAATGTTTGTATTTAAGTCGCCAAAATTGTCTGAAACGATTGTGCCATAAAAATATCACCATCGTTTTCAGCAGCACTTACTTCATATTTTCGACTACAACCAGCGTATATTTGACAGCTTTCGGAAAGTTGAAACATTCTTTTTCCCTCGCCCGTGCAGCGTCCGATCAGTGCGTCACCGTGCAGGGGGGGGGGGGTACCCCTAGCGTTTCGCCCCAAATTTGGCTAGAGCTTCGATTAATAAACGAGCGTGTTGCTTGTGACGAGAGGAAGCCATTGATACCCGATTTCAAGGTATTAGGTGATCATTTTCATTAGGTGATCTCTGAGGTCATGTCAATGACCCAAAATTCAACCAAATTGTAAATGCGTATACATTTAATTTAATCGAGCTAGAATCGCGAATGAGCATATAATTATGCTAAATGGGTGCCAGATTTGAAATCAGCGTCACAAAATGTCCTAGAAACTGCCAAATTCCAAAAAGGTCATGTCAGGTCATGGCAGGTCATTTGAGGTCAGTGACCTCGGTTGACCTGTTGGGGCGCATGACCCCAGTGGAACATATAATTATGTAAAATGTATTCCATATTTGAAATCAGCGTCACAAAATATCCTAGAATCTGCCAGAAGCCAAAAAAGTAATATGAGGTCATCGGAGGTCAGTGACCTCAGTTGACCTCTCAAAAGGTCAATCGAGGTCACAATCTCAGTGGAAACCACAACTGTCACCTGGAAACACCTGTGCATATGCTCCTGCACAACAAACACTATGAAACTGCACAAGTTACAAGGATCCATACTACGGGACGCCAGTTGCGCCGGCCATGACCTTGCAAAACAGGTCAAAGGTCACGGGTCATGTGACCTACAACTTAATATGTTTCAAAATATGTGTCAAATTGTTCACAAGTAGGATACTGAAAGTTTCATCGCAATCGGTTGATATTTACTCGAGTTATACCTGAAAAACCAAGGGGGGGGGGGGGGCGTGGCATCACCCCCTGCACTGGCGAGGGTTAGGAAACTGAATATATACAAATCATTATAAAATATGTACGGGGAAAAGGAGGCCGAACACTCATATACATCGGAAGACCGGCCGCCACGCAGGGAATCGGTAAGACGGATCATGAGTGATTTTATCGATGGTATTGTTGTATGGTAGTTATTTTTTCATACGATGGGCATATTTGAATACATATTGGGTATTAGTGCTCGTATAGTAACTTACATGGTGGGAGAGAAACAACAGACGGGTGTGATCCACTGGCATTTCCATAGTATTGGCCGACCGATTAGCCTTATCGAATTATATGACATCAAAGATAGCAACCTAGAGCTTAATTAATGTTCCATCAAATACATATAGTCATACATATTTTTGCGTGCCAAAATATTCATTATCAACAAGGAGTAGTTGCATTGCAATAAACAGTAATATGTACTTTTCATGCAAATTAAAAATATCGGTATGCGAGTCCAATGATTAAAGTTTGTCATGGACGAGACGCGTAGCGTTGAGTCGATGTCGAACTTCCATCATTGGAAGAGCCCATTCATTGATTTATCATGCAACTCAACAATTTAATTCATTTTCAAAACATTGATTCAAGCCTCGCCCATAGTAAAGTGAGCATGCAAAATGACCCAATGAGAATCTCCTATTTAAATATACTTTCCGGTGCATTCTCTGGGAATTTATAATTATTAAATCGGAATAATCGGATCGAGAAATTGTCTGTCATTCAGCACGTGATTTTTTAGAACACGACATTTTTCGTCAAGTAAAAGACTTCAAGGGGATTTACACATTAAGTATCTATGGCCTTGGCATTATAGTGAATTAAAGTGAACTTTTGATTAAAGTAAATTAAAGTGAATTAAAATATATTTAAATATATTTTACTCACAGTTTTGCATGCTTAAATGGCATTTAAACATACGTAAGATCATTTATGCACTCGTGCATAAATGAACTCGCTACGCTGGTCCATTTATGCACGCGTGCATACATAATGTTACGCGTGGTTAAATATAATTTAAACATACAAAACTGTGAATAAATATATAATTTAAGGTCATTGAACTGCCTATGATCACATCCAAGAGACCATGACGAGATTTGATCATAGGCAGTTACAGATGAACACATGTCGCTATGGAACATTGGAACATGGCCTTTCAGTTGCATGATAATACCATCAAACATTCGTCCGACAATTATACCTGAAACGGAGCTAAATTTTCGGCCTGAATTTATTATGCGAAATTGTGGTCTTAGCATGCTGACAATTCCTAAGCCGAGAGGATGTTTTCAGGAACAAGAATGCCTCGATCCACGCTTTTTAGATTTTAAGTTGCTGGAACAAAAAAATAAGTACAAAATTAGCCCTGGATTATACGCAGTTGCAGACCCTCCTGTCCCTTATAAGCACCACGGTCCACCAGCTAACCCAGATGCTGACGAATGGTTTCCGGTCAAATGCATCCTCCAATAACTGATGGTGGATTATTTTGTGGTAGCTCAGGAGAAGGGTAATCAATCTATATGTGCACTTCTAGAAGACAGTGGCTAGTTACGATGGAATCTTTGAAAGCTCAGACTTGTTTCAGGTTTCTGTTTTATTTCAGTCAATTCAAGTTCAGTCTAGTTTATTACGATAAGTGGCCACACTATCACGATAAGCGACTGAATTTCAACACTACTTAAAATGTAAGCATTACTAAGAATACTAGCACCTGTACCAACTGAAAGTATTCGCCAATTGGAAAAAGGCACGCATTGCATCTACACTGGAAATACTTCCTGCCAGGTTGTCTAGAGATAAGTCAATCTGCTTTGGGTTCTAAGAAGCCTAAGTTCTCCAATTGAAATTCACTTTCGTGCCCTCGAAAGAACTCGGTACGTGCCTGAGAGCTGTCATGGTGAACGGCCGCAGGTGATCGAATAACTACGTGGCGGCTTCCATAAAAAAACGTGCCTGAAAATACTTTCGGAAATACTGGGTTCAGTTTGATCGAAAGGTATTAACAGGTTTTCCACAGCTCCCAAAAACAGCAACAATTTGAAATGCAATCACATCTAAAAAATTGCATCGAAAAAATGAGTATTCCAGTTTAGAAATACATAGAAAAGAGATGAAAACACCACAGTAACTATTGCTGTAAACACAAAGGTTAGTTTAACCCCACAAATATTCCGGTTCTTGTAAACGTCATGTATTTATTCCCGTGAATAATACACAAGTTATCAGTACAAAAAGCACCGCCAGTGGCAGACGTTTCTGTAATCCGTGATGCGCGCAGCACATGCCATTGTGACATTCCGCCGATAACTGACCTATATCGAATGGATTACCTAATACCAATAATATAAATAATAAATAAAGGTATTAGGTAATCCATGGCTATATCGAATGGAAGTGGATGCGCTTCCTCCTCGCGATGCTGCGCCTCTTCGAGATGCTGTTCCTCCTCGAGATGCTGTTCCTCCTCGAGATGCTGTGCCTCCTCGAGATGCTGTTCCTCCTCGAGATGCTGTGCCTCCTCGAGATGCTGTGCCTCCTCGAGATGCTGTGCCTCCTCGATATGCTGTTCCTCCTCGAGATGCTGTTCCTCCTCGAGATGCTGTGCCTCCTCGAGATGCTGTGCCTCCTCGAGATGCTGTTCCTCCTCGAGATGCTGTGCCTCCTCGAGATTCTGTGTCTCCTCGAGATGCTGTGCCTCCTCGAGATGCTGTTCCTCCTCGAGATTCTGTGTCTCGGATGCCTTTCTGAGCAACACAGATAACTGTAAGGCACCAGTGACATGTAGATGACGCCAATAAATTATCGCCGGGACATTTGACACTAAATTTACGGCGGCTCGATATTTTCTCGGCTCCTCAGAAACGATCGCTCCGTGATATTTACACATAGATGTGTAGCCACGTCGGCGACGATAGATTCGCAATAGCAGCGTCGGTGTCGGTGACAGTGTCGGTGTCGGTGGCGGCTCAGTGTCGGTGTCAGTGTCGGTGTTGGTGTCGGTGTCGGTGTCGGTGTCGGTTTCGGTGTCGGTGGCGGCTCAGTGTCGGTGTCAGTGTCAGTGTCGGTGTTTGTGTCGGTGTCGGTGTCGGTGGCGGCTCAGTGTCGGTGTCGGTGTCGGTGGCATTGGCGGCTCAGTTTCGGTGTCGGTGTCGGTGTCGGTGTCGGTGTCGGTGTCGGTGTCGGTGTCGGTGTCGGTGTCGGTGTCGGTGTTGGTGTTGGTGTCGGTGTCGGTATCGGTGGCAGTGGCGGCTCAGTGTCGGTGTCAGTGTCGGTGTCGGTGTCGATGGCAGTGGCGGTTCAGTGTTGGTGTCAGTATCGGTGTCGTTGTCGGTGTCGGTGTCGGTATCGGTGTCAGCGGCGGCTCAGTGTCGGTGTCGGTGTCGGTGTCGGTGTCGGTGTCGGTGTCGGTGTCGGTGTCGGTGTCGGTGTCGGTGTCGATGGCCGTGGCTGTGTCTGCGATGTCGGCGGCACTGGGTTATACCGGGCGCCAGTCACCGTCTGGACGCTTTTGGACCGCTCGGCCAGTAAGTGGAACGGACGGCAGCGTTGGATCAACAATAGTGAACTAACAGGCTCCGTTTCGACGGCTGGCCAGCATGCTCCGTTCGGAGCGGACCAACAGGCGCTGTTTCGTAACCATCACTGCGCCGTGTTCTCCCTTGAGATGCAGGCCAACTGGCGTATGAACTAGCAAGGGCTTTGGCTTTACCATTAAATCCAGAACGCGACTATGCTCAAGCAATATCCTGTGCAGTTACGTAATAACGCTGCGAATGTTTGATTATGCGAAAACCCACTTATTCGACTTCAATATTGGAAACTGTTTGACTCACGGCTGTACAAAACTTCAATAAATGCGCTCGCCGAAATTCGCTGAGATGCTTGGCGAATTTTCAGCAGGGGTTGGAATGTTCATCTGCATGAACAGATCTCAAGATTGTGTTCTGCGGCAGTCCGTGTTGCAAAACTGAACCTTGAATAATAGGTACGGGACGTTACTCACGTTTACTTGATAATTTGATATCGTTGTACGGAATAAACATAGGTGTTACCTGATAGGTCGCCCAGCCAGAACTTACTGGGATTTCAACTGAGCTGCGCTGTCCAATTCATTGAGTTCAAGCCTTCTGTCTAAAAGTTATCCTCGATCCATTATTCTTCTATAACAGAGGCTGAGGTATAGCTCTCACTTGTACTATACTAAATATTCTTGAAATATGCACACACTCTTCTGATTTATTGATTGCACCTTGCATGTGCATCACACATGCCGTGTATATATTTATTTTTGACCCAAACATAATTTTAAGAGACGACAGCCCAGGCCCATCTCAGATATCTTACAGTCCCGCCCTGCCCACAGCGCGGCCCATATTACAGCGCGGCCCATATGGTACTGTCCAGCCTATATGGGCAGCGCGGCCCATATGGTACTGTCCAGCCTATATGGGCAGCTCGGCCCATATGGTACTGTCCAGCCTATATGGGCAGCGCGGCACATATGGTACTGTCCAGCCTATATGGGCAGCGTGGCCCATATGGTACTGTCCAGCCTATATGGGCAGCGCGGCCCATATGGTACTGTCCAGCCTATATGGGCAGCGCGGCCCATATGGTACTGTCCAGCCTATATGGGCAGCGCGGCCCATATGATACTGTCCAGCCTATATGGGCAGCGCGGCCCATATGGTACTGTCCAGCATATATGGGAAGCGCGGCCCATATGGTACTGTCCAGCCTATATGGGCAGCGCGGCCCATATGGTACTGTCCAACCTATTTGGGCAGCGCGGCCCATATGCTATGGTGAGAGCACTGCCCCACCAATGTTTCAGCGTCTGGCTGTCGTTGGTCTCGAACGATCGGCAATGTACTTGGCGGGCCAATATTGCAGAGACGACCGGGGGCGCGCGGCTGGATATGGAGGCGGAAGGCATCAGGCCTCGCACTGGTCGGGGCATCTTCGGTCTGGGACAGCGAGAATGCACCCGATGGCGCCTACCAACGTTTGCCTTGGCGAGGTCAAGAGGTCCTTAGTAGATTGTTTGCGCCGGGTAGTACTGCTGTAATCGTACCCAGGGAATGAAACGAGAACAGAGAAAGTCGACCCAGAAGTTGTTGGTATTAGAGTGGTGAGTGGAAGCAAAGTGTTTGCCAGTGTTCGCAGGGGTGTTAAAAATGCATCCAAGTGGCGCCAACGAAAACTGGTGTTAGATGAACTCGGCCCCCAGTGACCGATTTTACTGTTTTGTTTTGTTTTGTGAGGTTGCATAAAACAACCTTTTTTAACCTAACCCTACCTTTCTTTGAATACAATAATTATGTAACTTGATAATGTAGTTTAATATTTATATCTAACAAAAAATTGAAAAGCCAACAATGCACCTGAATTCACTTTCAAAAAATGTGACGATTAGTAGGATACTTGAACAAATATATCTCAAAGTGGCTGACAGTATTTGGGGCCACCGAGCAAGGTTCAATTTGGAGAATATTAAGGTTACTACCAAATTCAAGGGAACTAGACCATTGCAGCCTTGCCTTGATCTGTAATCAGAACAACATATATGAAAACTGGCCTCAGCTTGAACGCACACACCACACACCATGTTGATCTCAATCTGATGCAATGCCTACCGGGTGATCGAGAATGAATGACCCAAAATAAACAAGTCACGTGCTTACGTAAGATAATATTTGTTTTGATAAGCACGTGCTGAAATCGATTGTAGACATAGGTTTTTTTTTATTTAGTTATCATTTTAAACACGTAGGTGACGTTTTCTGGTTATAATGAGCAATTATCTAGGAGCCGTGTTCGGCACTTCAAGTCAAACAGGCCGTTCACCAAGCAGCAAGTCAGCTGGATTGTGTTGAAGCACGGTGAACTGAAGTCTGTGGGAGACGTTCAGAAGGCGTTTCGGCAAGTTTTATCCACGCTTCTGGCGGAAAGTGCCGAAACGGAAGGCTTTCCACAGACTACTCCGACTGGCCGGCAGCCTGTGCCGACTCCGAATGGCTAGTCGCAGTCGTCTACACCACCGACAAATCAAGAGAGAAAAAAATCGATAGTAGCAGCCATTTTCACAACCTAACCCCATATAATGGCCCATAGGTGAAGTTTGGGTCAAGGTCAGGTCACATAAAGTCAAAATTTTAAATTGATTAACCCGCGCCGTACCGGTGCTCGGCGCCACCTTCGCCGTGCCGGGAGGGGGAGGGCGTTTCGACGCCCCCTCGAATTTGGTTCCTATTAAACGTATACACAAACCGAAAATACTGTTCGAAAGCTCGTCAAAAATAATTTTGAAACTATTTCAGTCATATTTTGGCTCAGGTCAATATTGAGATCACCAGAGGTCAATCCGACTGGCCTGTTCTTGGTAAACGTGCTGTTGGGCTGACGGTGCCGAACAGGGCTCCTGGGAAAAATTGCCCGTTGTGACAAGAAACGTTCAACTACGTGTTCAAAATAATATTTAGACAAAATCACCAAATGTCTACAATGGATATTGGCACGTGCTTATTAAAATGTTAGTTTACATTTGCACGTAACTTGTTTATTTTTGGGTCATTTTTCTCGATCACCCGGTAGATACATCTACATCATATTCCAATTGATTTATTCGAATTGATCATATCTCGCCATAAACATCAATACAGGTCTACCTATTCGTTACATCATAGGCGTAACCACCTTCCGAAAGTAGGTGGGGACGGAGGCACTTTGAAGTCGATTCTTTCCATGCAACGCCCATAGGCGTAATGTTAAAATCCGAAAATGTTACTGGGGACTGATCTCTAGTGACCCCAGTGGTGGTTACGCGCCTGCGTTACATTCCTTGTTAACCCTGAAATTAGTTAGGAACTCAAGCAAAATGTCAATACACACTGAAAAACCGTACTGTATCTAAAATATAAAGACAAAATATTGAGCTGCAGCACTAACACTGCCACGCCATGACTCACATTTCCCTATCACTGGAGAGCACATCGATGAAGAGCTGCACGTCATTACTCACATTTCCCTATCACTGGAGAGCACATCGATGAAGAGCTGCATTGTAGCAACAAATTCACAGATAAATACATAAATCTGACACCAACACGGGACTGTTGCAGGATTAGTTATCTTGGAAATTTCGATCCATATCGTGTGCACGGCAACTCGAACACCGCGTACCAAATCGCACTGACACCGACGCAGAGGGGTGTCATGGCTATCTCCGTAACATGTCCACCCTGTCCCATGGCGTCACTTTCCAGCTCGATTTCCACCAATGGGGTGGCCGAATCGGGAGAAGCGTATTTCCTTTCGTAGACCGTCTCGTGGCATTTCTCGGTCTACCAAAAGAATTACGTTTTCGACCGGCGCGGCCGCCATGTTTATTTACGGTGGCGCATTCGTCACTCAACGATCTTCAACATAATTGTAGGTGAAACAAGTGTAATCCAGATGTAAAAATACTTTCACCTGATAGATACTACTACAAAGTATCCTCAAGTCACCTTACTTCATCAACAACCAGGTGAAATAATAAAAAAAAATCGCACTTCAACCAAAAACAGCACCCAGCGACAGTTCTCAGTGACCAAAATCCAAACATTGCCTTATATGGGCATGGGCCTCGCTCGGTTGCATGCCTCACTTTGACATCGTCTAGCGGCTCACCCTTGCAATTTAGGAGAAAATCTCCCGAAAGCGAGATGTAGAGGACGTTTCAATCTATCATTTAGTGCTCAATTGATCCCTCTGGCACCTAAGGTATGCAAATGGTAGGACGCGAAAGTAGACCGATTTAACACTATTTGAATAGGGAGCGTGTGATGTCACGTGCCCGTGACATCACGCATTTCGCAGCCTACCCCGGAGGGGTCTACCTAGTCTCTATGGCCTTGACACCGACGAACAAACAACATATGCCAGCCCGTTGCCATGATGACCAATGCCATTATCACCAGAACTCTTGAGATGTTACAGGCTAAAGCTATATGCACCAATACAATTTATCAATGGCCTGGCGAGTTGTATTCCAAAATCTCACGATTCATGGGAGCCGGTGTTAAATTCTTAGCAGTCGGGCAGCGGCCCCCTATGTTAAAGCAATGGAAGTGGCTCCGTTCGCGTAGCTGGCTCCCGACATTAGAGACATTTCAAGACACATTTTTGGCGAGTAATGAGGACGATCTGATACAAATGGGCCTAGTAGATCTCAGCCCAAGGTTGCTGGCTGGTGGTATCGGGGGTTGGCAGCTAGCAATGGTATAGATCAAGAAACGTGGCAGCCAATTTAAAACATATGTGTAGTGATGCACTATTCATTACATAAATTATGACCACACAGCAAAAACATTTGGTCAAAATCGGATATTTTCGGCCCCGAGGCAATTTCTAAGAGGGCATATTTTGGCGCCAGCTTTATGTAGTGTGTTGGCACTTTTTAAAGGGAGATGTTATTTGTTATTTTGTTAGCAATAATTTCTTTGGCTTTCGTTATGGTATTAAAATGATGTGATCTAATTTAGTAATTATATAAAATTATTCCCTAATTCAAAGTTGGAAGTTTGGGAAAATTAACCCGCGCACTGCAGGGGGGGGGGGGGGGGACCCCCCTCAGGTTTTTCGCAGATAGCGAAAAAACGGAGGCGCGCAGCGCAACCGAGTTTTGGCACACCTGTTAGGACATCAATTGCGCACACTTAAAAAAAAAATAACCTCGGGTCATCTCAGGTCAGGTTACCAGACGAGATCAAGTGACCCCACCTCCAAAAATGTTTGCAGTTGTGCCAAAGCCAGAGTTTCTTACAGATCAGTTTGAAACTTACAGGATGTCATGAAGGCATCAGTACTTACAATTCGTTTATCTCGGAATTTTAATATCGGTGACCTAAGGTCAGGTCAATTTCGTAACCTCACCATAATAAGTCAATGGGGAAATATGCAAATGCTTCCTATTTCAAGGATATGCATGATATTAGTCCAATTACTTCTGGATCATGTTATTATAGGATATTATTGATGATCCGAGTGTAATTTTTGTTCAATGATCCCTATGGGGTCATTTGAGGTCATGCGAGGTCACCATCACTTGTTTGTCAATAACTCCCGACATAATGAAGATAAAGAAATAAAACAGACATCAATGTGTTTGTCTCATCTAGACACGTCTTCCCATATGCAACATGCCCTACTTGGGTCACCACTTGACTTTGACCTGAGGTCAAATTTATAAGTTGACTTAATAAGGTCACCATGTATATCATTTGAAGCGCCTTGACGAGATAAACACAATGGCGTAAACAGTTTTTCGTCATTTGGATTAAGTAAAAAGGTAATAGCGAAAACCGATTTTGCAAAAAAACAGTTTTGTTTTACCTCTGGAGCCTCCAATTTTGACCTGAGATCAATTTTGAGGACACTTTATCGATTGAAAATTTCACTGGCTGGCGTTTGGTCTTTACCGTTTGTTTCTAACTAGCATAGTTTTTTAGATATATGGGAACTTCTGGAGCGATGTCCTAAAACAGGAAAAAACAGGAAAATTTGACCTTTGATGACCTCTGGTGACCTCAATTTTGACCTGACCTAAAATAATACTGAAATACTTTCGATACAAATGGTATCAAGCTATCAAATGACGTTTTCCGCTTGTCAGTACTTAGCTTAGTTTTATAGATCTCTTGGGGGGGGGGGGGAAATCAACCCCCTGCAGTTCGTGTTCGGCGTACAGCCCCTGCAGTGCGCGGGTTAATTATCGGTATTTCCCTCCACTATTGGAACGCACAACATCTGGCGCTTTTGCATCAATCTATTCAACGTTGTTGAATGGGCACTTATAAACAAATCGCCGACACTAAATAGGTTGCAGTCCGGGGCCAACCTAAACTGCCGATTTCAATGCACTTTTTCAAATGATTGTTGATTGTTCATACAAGTTTGGCACATATTCGCAAAAGATAGAGTGCAGGAAACATATTGCATACCTTCATGATAAATAACAATGCGTAGGGAGGCTAATTTACTGAATTCGTTTCCGAGTATTTGCTGAGTACCGACCGATATAAGCGTGGATCGCTTATCGGTATGAAACTGCCAATATCTTTCGGTAGGAATGTTTATATGGAAAATGTAATGAATTTACATCACGTTTTGGCCTCGTCTTTTGATTTCAGGTGCTAACTCCATTTTGTGTGTGGAAAAGGGTGATTATCTCCCTTTAACCCTATTAGTGGCAGGTGGAGGCAGATTC
This sequence comes from Chirona hameri, assembly GCA_036785665.1. Taxonomy (NCBI): domain Eukaryota; kingdom Metazoa; phylum Arthropoda; class Thecostraca; order Balanomorpha; family Balanidae; genus Chirona; species Chirona hameri. The sequence goes on along the minus strand of JAXIVJ010003974.1, from coordinate 28,597 downwards.
TGCACACCTCAGGTTTTTCAAAGATATCTCCCGAACGGCTAAAAGCAGACCCATGACATTTTGGAACTGTTCCTAGAATGGAATTTTGCATATGGAGTCAAAAATTTGAGTTCCTAATCTTAGCAGAGGCGGTTCCAGGGCCCAGTTTTTGGAGGATTTTTTTATGTGACATTTGGCGATAATACGGAGATGTGAACTTCACGGTTTCTTTCTAACTGCCTGCAGTATAAAGGAGTTACAATAGGTTTACGGTGATTGAAACAAGTGCAAATTAGTTGATTTTAGTGAACTATAGTAAATATTGCACGGCAGAGGCGGTTTCAGGGACTTGAAAAGGGGAGGTTTACAGGAAGTTATTTTATATATTTTGCCTCTTTTTCGCTAACCTGGCACCGCCTATGGATGCAAATATGCTTTATAACTGTTGTTTCTGATGTCACAATAGCGCATCATTTCATTTATCGAAAACAAAGAATAAAAACGACGGTTTTATAAGGCATTTATTTTACCCCAAAATTAATTACCTGGAAACGCCTATGATTTTTGAATGAGTAAAAATCACTATCATATATCAATTCCCAATTCAATCTCTATCAATCCCCATTAGTTGCGTTGAAATCCGTTGATAAACATGACAGCTGTGTTGGATCACAAATACCTCTAATATTTGTAGTTTTTTTGCCCCCCCCCCATGTTGCCCCCTATAAAACATAAAAAAAAAATGTAGATCGTTTTGAGGGAAATCAAACTCCGTTTGATTTGTTAAAATCCGACGGGTAGATCTCGAGATCTCCGGGGGGGGGGGGGGGGGGGGGGGGGGGGGGGATCCGCACCCCCTGCCACTAATAGCCGTTTTCACGAAGGATTTTACTTTTGGGGCGATTGGGGCGTTTGGGGCGTTTGGGGCGTTTGGGGCGTTTGGGGCGATTGGGGCGTTTGAAGCGTTTGGGGGCGATTGGGTCTATAACTCGTAAGAACGCAGCTTTTCCCGGTGATTTTTGGTATCAATCGCAACTTTATGAATTAATGCATTTTTATGGAAATTCCAATTTCATGATAACACCATAGTTTACTTAAAATGAACAATTTCATCTTAAACTAGCTCTGGTGATGCCAGATAGCTGGGATGTTTGTGCGACACCATCTTGCTCGAATCCCAGAAGTGGCTGGTTCGGGAAATGGTCATATTTTGCAACGACATGGTTTTCAGGAATAATAGCTTATTTCAATGAAAACTAGATGATCTCCATTCATATTTTCCATTCATATTTTCAGTCATATTCACTTTTGAAAGCAAAGTCTAATGATAATTAGCGATTTCGTTTTGATCATTTGTTGTAAGATGACGGGAATCCTGGCTCCGGCTCTGCGCTGGCTCTGCGCAGGCGCCGCCGCCCGGTCACCATGGCGACTAGACGGCCGGTCACCTGACGTCACGTTGCACACGTGGCTCCGGCGCCGGCGGGCTGGTCACCATGGCGACCAGCCGGCCGGTCGCCTGACGTCACGTTGCGCATGCGCAGAGCCGTAGTCTGCACCCAGCAATGGCGTCCGTTCGATCTAGAGCAGCCATTTTTTTTAGTTTTCAGTACCAGTGGCTCCAGAAAGCCCGCATGTTCAATGGGTTCATAAGTGCCTTTTCTGAGGTCTTTTCAGATTTTTGTGAGAATCATCAATGAATCAATTAATCAAATCAAAAACATTTGGTGTGATTCTAAATGCGTTAGGATTGTTCTGGTTTCGGAAACCAACGAAGTAGGCGCTCTAAATTGGACGATCTCAGCGGGACCAAGCGACGTTGAATTAAGGTCTGTCTATGCTTTTGACATTTTATTGCGTTTTTCATCATAATGTTATATTTATTTGCCATTAATATCTTCAGTTTTCCCTAACTAACTGTCAATTGCGTATTTTATTTAATCAAAGCTGATTATCTAGTATAATTTTTAGCCTCTTTTGGGGCGTTTTCGGTATGTTTTGTAGAGGGAACTAACACAACGAAAAAGTACCAGATTTGCTCATGAATGTGCATATTCAAAGTAAACGAACGGTAAATATTGCATAGTAAGAGCATATACTTATACATTAATTAATAAAATTGTGATCGATACCAAAAATCACCGGGAAAAGCCGTGTTCTTACAGGCCATAGACCCATTTACCCCAAGCGTCTCAATCGCCCCAATCGCCCCAAACGCCCCAATCGCCCCAAACGCAAAATCCTTCGTGAAAACGGCTAATAGGGGTAGCCAAGAGCCTGTCACTAATAGGGTTAACACCCCTGAGTGTTCGGTGGCGAGCGCCGAGCTGTGCTAGTGTTACCTGTATATATGCACCATTCCAACATCTAAAGACACCGGCACGTTGATATGCATTGTTTACAATTGAGTCACAAAGGGGCGAGCTTATTTAATTTAACGTGAACAAATATGTTATAATGAACAACAGAGTTATTTATATAGGACAACAAAGTTGCGCTGAGTATTGCAAGCAAACGTGTCTCTTATGAAGTAATAATTGCGATGTTTTTCCACATTTTCTGCTTTTAGTATAAGAAAGATCAGCGAACAACATTGCACATTGTACTCCCATAGGTACTGAAGATGGAAACGGTGAGAGGCTTTCTGAGAGTCACACTCTATTCATACCAATATGTCTAGCAAAACGTTTTTGTTTTAGTTGAGGTATCCATGAATTTGCTCGGCATAAGGCTCATAAGCATGGTACGTGCACATGACTATTCAACAGGCTAATATTTACGAACGTAATTCCAGCCTACTTAGGTTTATTGACCTGTTCCGCAGCCAAATGGCATAGTGACCTGTTAAAGTCCGGAAGGGCGTTCTCCAATTCACAGCCCATTTAGTTGACATCTTAATCACCCGCTGAACAACTGCTTCCTTTCTGCTTGGCTCGCCACTCAGCCGCTTGTAACATCGTTTTCCCAGCCCGAGTGTCTTGCTATTTCTGTACCACAGCTCTGATATTGCCACTTAATAATGAAAAACAGTGCAGTGTCCATTGCATTTCAATCTACTGTGCTGACATTTATATGGCGTTGGTAATTTAGGTTGTTTTCACCCGTTCGCGTTGGTGTACTGGCAAGGTGTTGTTTTTACGAGTCGGTGCTAAAATGATGTTTCATTTCCTGGATGTCGGGTGTTACCATTGCATTAGCTTGTGTATTTTACGTGACACGCATTGTTTACTGCTTTCTGACTTTAGCAGAAGGGTCAATCAGGTGTTCTTAATTTTGTATAACCTTTTACAACTGGTCAAGGTTTGAATATTTAGCACCGTACTAGTGGATAGTTAAAGGAAATAGTTCACCTTCAACATGGGATTTTGAACTGAAATAGCAGTTTTGTAGCCCGTGTTGAGAAATCCTTATCTGCAACTCTTCTTGGCTGAAAAGACTCCCCAGCCGAAGATATTTGACTTTTTGGCGAAGGAATGTGGCGCATATATGATATACCGTACCGTCTGAAAGTGCCAGCACTGCATGGAGCATGCGCAGACCAATAACGCACACCATAACATTAATAATTTACGACCTTCTGTCCTGAATTGGCGCAATGTAGGACCATTTTTGAAAAGAAAAAAAGAAACTGTATTAAAAAATATAATAAAATCGTGTTCTGAAATTTTTCCGAAGGTGAACTATTTCCTTTAACCTGTTCACCCGTTGACCCGTTAACACAATGACATTCTTCAAGAGAAACCTTAAAAAATGAGGTACCCTGTTCATTTGTACACCCATGTGGTTTGGGGTGACCTGTAGGTATGACAATTGGCGTGCTCTCGTCTCAAAACCGTAGACACCATCATAATCAACGCGATGGCAGCATTGCACTGTCATAAGCAGTAAGCGCCATTACGCCTCGTGACACCCAGCCCACCAGTCACACGAATGGCCCGCTCCCTGCACACGGCCACTCCACGCGCGACACTGCGACTCGAGCCCAGGCCACCACGTGGCCAGGGGTCATGTCACACAAGCTCCGCCCAACCGGTAGACAGGCTCCGCCCCATGCTGAGCCGAGCCGCGAGTGGTATGGGAGAGGAACCCTTCCTGCAAACGCTGCGCGTCCAATTCCAGTTAGCTCAGTTGTAAGAGTATTGCGTTGAGTATTGCATTGAGTAAGAGTATTGCGGTGTAACACGAAGGTAATGGGTTCGGGCCCCGTACTGGCCGGAACTTTTTACAGCATAGAGCTTGGCTCGGACAGTACTTTAGATACCAGAGTGGTGAACGACAAACAGACAGACAGGCAGAGACTCTTCACAAAGTAAGTTGGATAATTGGTACCTAATGGTGTACACATTACACTTGTATTTTCCATATTGACTAGTGGAAGTGTGTTCAATGTGTTCTTTAGTACAAAATGCACATGAACAAGGTGTTGACTATTGATGTGGACTATGCATGACGAAGTATGTACTGTTTTGCACCGTCTCTATTTCAGCTGGTGGAGGCGTGTGTGCTGTACTGTATTACTCTGTTCCCAGCTGGTGGAGGCGTGTGTGCTGTACTGTATTACTCTGTTCCCAGCTGGTGGAGGTGTGTGTGCTGTACTGTATTACTCTGTTCCCAGCTGGTGGAGGCGTGTGTGCTGTACTGTATTACTCTGTTCCCAGCTGGTGGAGGCGTGTGTGCTGTACTGTATTACTCTGTTCCCAGCTGGTGGAGGTGTGTGTGTGTGTGTGTGTGTGTGTGTGTGTGTGTGTGTGTGTGTGCTGTACTGTATTACTCTGTTCCCAGCTGGTGGAGGCGTGTGTGCTGTACTGTATTACTCTGTTCCCAGCTGGTGGAGGCGTGAGTGCTGTACTGTATTACTCTGTTCCCAGCTGGTGGAGGCGTGTGTGCTGTACTGTATTACTCTGTTCCCAGCTGGTTGAGGCGTGTGTGCTGTACTGTATTACTCTGTTCCCAGCTGGTGGAGGCGTGTGTGCTGTACTGTATTACTCTGTTCCCAGCTGGTGGAGGCGTGTGTGCTGTACTGTATTACTCTGTTCCCAGCTGGTGGAGGCGTGTGTGCTGTACTGTATTACTCTGTTCCCAGCTGGTGGAGGTGTGTGTGCTGTATTGTATTACTCTGTTCCCAGCTGGTGGAGGCGCGTGTGCTGTACTGTATTACTCTGTTCCCAGCTGGTGGAGGCGTGTGTGCTGTACTGTATTACTCTGTTTGCAGCTGGTGGAGGCGTGTGTGCTGTACTGTATTACTCTGTTCCCAGCTGGTGGAGGTGTGTGTGCTGTACTGTATTACTCTGTTCCCAGCTGGTGGAGGCGTGTGTGCTGTACTGTATTACTCTGTCCCCAGCTGGTCGAGGCGTGTGTGCTGTACTGTATTACTCTGTTCCCAGCTGGTGGAGGCGTGTGTGCTGTACTGTATTACTCTGTTCCCAGCTGGTGGAGGCGTATGTGCTGTACTGTATTACTCTGTTCCCAGCTGGTGGAGGCGTGTGTGCTGTACTGTATTACTCTGTTCCCAGCTGGTGGAGGCGTATGTGCTGTACTGTATTACTCTGTTCCCAGCTGGTGGAGGCGTGTGCAGTGTACTCTGTGGCCATGTGGCGTGGACCGGTGTCTGCAGTGCGTCTGGTCAAGACTCGTGGCCACTGCTGGGACGGCCCTCGACTGACGGCGGCCGCCTGCGGTCTCCTGTTCCTCACATACTGCTTCCTGGCCACCAGCGCTGCCCTCGTCCAGCACTATCACGGGTGAGTACCTACTGTCCCACTACTCAGGCTCCCGTCCGAGACTGTCAGGGATGAGTACTGTCTAGTACTCGCAGGTGCAGACGTACAGACATTTCGACCCATCACTATCACGGGTGAGAACTGTCTGACAGCTGCTGCTCAGATTCAGCATTAACCCTCGCCAGCTGCTGCTCAGATTCAGCATTAACCCTCGACAGCTGCTGCTCAGATTCAGCATTAACCCTCGCCAGCTGCTGCTCAGATTCAGCATTAACCCTCGCCAGCTGCTGCTCAGATTCAGCATTAACCCTCGACAGCTGCTGCTCAGATTCAGCATTAACCCTCGCCAGCTGCTGCTCAGATTCAGCATTAACCCTCGCCAGCTGCTGCTCAGATTCAGCATTAACCCTCGCCAGCTGCTGCTCAGATTCAGCATTAACCCTCGCCAGCTGCTGCTCAGATTCAGCATTAACCCTCGCCCTAGGGGGGGGGGGGGGGGGGGGGGGCCTAAAACGACCCCCCTGAGGTTTTTCTTGCATAACTTTTTTACACATATGGTTAATGTTGCTGACATTTTTAGTAGCTGATTGTACAACAATTATGTGTATGCAGTAATCGTTTTTTTATTGAAATTGGTTACAGATTTTGGAGATAATGATGTTTTGATGACGTCATGTTGGTGGGAAAACGATAAATGTTTGACAGATCGTAAAAAGAGAGTTTTGAAGCAAATTACAAACGCAATTCAGCAAAGATGTAAAATGTCATTCTCTTAAAAATGACAATCTTGGATTTGCAAAATTTTGAGGTTTTGACCCCTAAAATAAACAAAAACCTATTTTTTGGAAAAATCAACACAAAATCATAATTTTCAAAGATGTTAGAAAAACTGGAATATATGTGAGGCAACTGAGTATGGAAAACACCCAAACCAAATTTTAAAGCAATATCTCTTCTTTTTTGACTGAGTGATGGCTCCCTAAGTGTAAGAAACTCATGGCGTCATTTTTTTAATAACTTTTTTTGACTTTTTTAACCAAGTACGAACAAATAATTACCTTTTATGTATTTCTGAGACAAAATTGGTCTAGAAACATGCCTTTGTATTTACATTTATCAATTTATAATTTTGAGGTTTTCTGACAGAGCAAAATCGCTGTTCTGGACGTGGTCGATCGAGGTCATTCACTTGACTTGGAAGGTTACTCGTTGACCCGGAACCTAAAAATTGGATACCGTTAGAATCTCAACATAACAGGCAACATGGTGGTTTTTACCGCGTTGCACTATGTTGTTGCTTGGTTTGGAAGTTAACGGGGGGGGGGGGGGGGGGTCTTTTTTAGGAACCCCGTAGGGCGAAGGTAAAAAAAAAACTCCCGTAGGGCGAGGGTTAACACGGTTGAATGCTTAATGATTGGTGCCCCGCCAAATATACTTCACTCACTTTACGATATCTTACTCCACAGCGCTGTCAGCAGTGCGAGAGCAGAATGCCGTGCGAAGTATGGATAATGCTCTATTTCATTGACTCAAAATCACAATATCACATTGTACTCCACACCACGATTATTTAGATTATTCACGATACTCGGCGGAGTCCACGGGAGTATCGTGAATAATCTAGGCATTCAATGACAATGCAAATATAGGTACACCATTTGTCGTCGTCAATGGGAGTCTCATCATATGCCAGGGTCGCGAACAGACACAGGATAAATGATGCTCTGGTGCCCGGTGTCCCGGGAAATGATCCGAGCAAATTGATTTACCTCTGAGGCGTACACGGTAATTGTCGTGTGTCACCGCTGTGTGCAAAGGTCATCGATTTTCGGCATCAGGGACATATACTCTGGGAAACGACTCGCGACAATTCACCGAGCATCATGGAGACCTCATTATAAATATATAGGAGATCTAGTATGAGGACGACGGTAAAGTACATCGCGTAATTGGGAAACCTGCATCCTGTGCTTGGGCGACCGCCCGTTTGGACTTAATGTCCTAGACATTTTTTCCCCGTTTCATTAATACACAAATTATACCTCGCTCCACTCCAAGTTTGCGGCCGAAACGCTTTCAGCAATTTGCATCGCATTTGCATTTAGCAATCAAACTTAAAATTCCTCGTGATATTTTTTCGCGTGCTGTTATTATTAAAGCGCTTCGGCCGCAAACTTGGAGTGGAACGAGGTATAGCTGAGACCGGGTGCAATTAAGATCATTTGGAGAACATCTGGCTTATAAATCTTATTCTAATTCCATTGTATTTGAAAATACTATCGACTTTTGCCGTTACCGTTTATACCGGTAACTCTCACAAATATAGAGAACGTAACGATATTAAGAACATCATCTTTGATCGGTTTGATGGATGGTTTTCTAGGAACGGGTCGACATAGGCAATTCTTAGAGAGAAAAAATCGTTCATAACTCATGATGACTTGTTGATACACCCCAGGGGCGTAGCTTCTCCAGAAAAGCTGGGGTGGCTGAGCTGGAAAAAATAGCTTAAAGTACCATCAAAATCCACAAAATACAGATTTCTCCCCGGATTTGACCCACTTCCTCGTCAAAGTTGGGGGGAGCTGAAGCCCCAGTGTGTGTGTGTGTGTGTGTGTGTGTGTGTGTGTGTGTGGGGGGGGGGGGACTGAAGCCCTCAACTGAATAGGATCCTACGCCCCTGATACACCGTTAACTTAAGAGTATTAATACTCGATTAATTGAGTAATGAAAACACTAGTGTGCAGACAGCAAACATTTCTGTTTAAAACTTGGGTAATTTATTTTTTCAGGGGTGGTAAAAATGCTTTGAGTGGCCCGACCAAAAATGGCACAGAAAAATGACCCCAGCTGAGCTGGGGTCATTTTTGTAGCGCATGGAGTCTGTCACTAGCGCCACCTACCGACGTGGCGGTAGCGCCACCTACCGCCGCCACGTGTTACGACACTGCTTATATTGGGAATATTCAACCAAAAATCTCATCTACTTGACTTTATCAATTCCCAATTACTTGCTTCATCAGAACATGATATTACCTATGCCAATTCTTACCTGTCTTTTCTTCCACAGGCTGTTCATGTCATTACATCCATACATCAGAATTAGGGTTTCAATTATCCAATACATTTTAAATTAAGGAGTGAGAAATTCACAGCAAAACTCAGAAAAAATAGTGGAAAAGGGGTTTCATGTACACAGGGCGTTGAAGGACACCGTCTGCATACACAAAATCAACAAATTTGTCACATTCATGCAGACTCAATATTTTTGCCAAGCCAATCCACACATAATGAACAAAATCAAAGTATACCTTTTACTTGGTAGCACTCCATTCTCAACAGAAAATAAACAATACCCTGGACTGACACAATATCAATACAATTAACTGTGGTTTTGCCAGTTCCCACAACACACTCAAACCCAAAGCAAATTTGCACTAATAATGCATACGCTTATGGTATATGTTAACACAAGATAATGTGTAGAGATAAAGAAGAGATGAAGATAAAGAACTGTGTGTGTCACTCATAAAGACATAAAGACATACAATAAAAGTGCAACAAAGAGCCTCTTGGGCCCATTCGGGTTGCACCCCCCTCCAGCAGTCTCGCCCCTTCAAATCACCTTACTCTACCAGCATACAAGAAGCCTAATCCCACAAGTATTTATGAACTAATCCCTTTTCTGAAGTATTTATCTAATCTAATTTTGAAGGAAGCAAGTGTCACTGCATCAGCAACATCCCCTGGTAGCTTATTCCAAGTTGGTCTCATAATGATCTTCCCTTACCATGTTTATAAATCTCATCTAATTTCACTTATGTGTGCATGAAGGACTAATTTAAGGGAACATTCGGTACCTACCTAGGTGGGTGCCACATGTTCCCTTAACTCAGTCCTTCATGTACACATAAATGAAATTAGATGAGTTTTAGAAACATGGTAAGGGAAGATCATTATGATACCATGATCATTATGATACCATGTACATGTCCATGCAAGCAAGTCAGGGTTTGTCTGGCACCGAAATCAATCCATGATCCATGTAGGTAACAATTTAAGGTGTAACAATTCAGTGTAACGCAACGCATATTATGAAGGAAATGGCCAAAGCAAGTACAGATAGGTCATAGGTGATATAGGTGATAGGTCAAGTACAGATAGGTCATACCCGCGACTTACTGGGGGGGGGCTATTTCCCCCCCCTCCCGTTATTTTCCAATAACTCCTAAACTAATACCAGTATCGTCACCAAACTTGCCGTACCTTCTCTTACACCAATTCTACACATGTTGACCAAAGGAAAAATATGAGGTTATGATAGGTCAACCGGGAATGACGTCAGAGTCACGTCATGTTCTTCGGTTTTTGTTGAAAAATAATCATTTGCGGAAAACGCTGTCAAAGGTACAATGTTTGGGATAAACTTAATTGTTTTAAATCAAATTACTTAAAATAGACTCGGCTATCAAACTGTGATCTCGGATTGTTGAGTTTTTAGAAATGTAAATTTTTGAGAAATCCAAATACATTTTTTTTAAACAAAATTAAACAAAAACAGAATTATCCCCAAACCGGAATATATGTGGTCGAGACGTGTTCGGTGAATATGTGTACCAAATGTGAAGTCGATATCGTCAAAAATGACTGACCTATGACCTTTAAATGACAAATCGACCACCTCTCACAGCATTACTATGCATAAAAAAATGCATTTCCGTTTTTGCTTTTCACTTCTTTTTATATGGAACAAACAATCTTATATGGTCATTTGTCGCGTTCTAGACGAAACACAAATCCATAAACATGTGTTACAACGCCTAATGACCGTAATCTGCAGTTTTACCTCGTGACCTCGGATGACCTTGACCTGACCCAAGGTCATAAACAGCTTAGAATGGTACTTAGAAGTGTCAGACACACGAATCATACTGATTTGTGGACTGCTTATGCGTTTAATATCGCAATTTTGCGCGACAATTCCATCCATCGAGACCTTTTGACACGGTCAAACATTTTGTACTTGACCTGATCTGTGACGTCATCAGTGACCCCGAGATCAACAATATTGTGTTTCCCTCGATAAATTTCCCAGGGCTATCGAATGACGTTTGAATTTTTACAATCGGTCCAGTAGTTCAGGAGATCCGAGGGGAGGGGGGGGGGGGGGGGGGAGGCAAAAAATAGCCCCCCCCCCCCCCAGTAAGTCGCGTTATGGAATATACCCCAGTAGCTCACGGGTCAACATGGTCAATTTTCTAGGCATTATTTTGTAAGTGCATTACAATTGTATTCTCAAATGATATTTTCCAACATTTTAAGATCAATATTAAAGTACTGGCAAGGGTAAGATAACATTAGGTCATCTGCATTAATTCCAAACTCCGAAAATACTGAAGTGCCAAAATGTTGTGTTGAAGTTGTAAAGTTTCAACGTTGACTTTACAACAGACAACAGGCTTGAGCCTAGCAGCTTCACACCCTAACCCACCAAACATCAACAATTATGATTGTACTGATACACTTCACTACAGGAGATAAACCACAGACAAGTAGCCAACCTCCAAACGCTGAAGGTTGTGAATCCCTCAAAAGATAAAACATCAAAGAGTATCCTATAAAAATCCAACACAGAATCTGTAACACAAACTTGAACTTATTCTTCAAACATGCAACACCACTTCCAAAAAAAAACAAGAAAAAAACAAGAGAACACCAGATTCCAGAAAGGAAGAGTGCCATGTTTGCTCACCTTACAACAGCAACCTCCCCTCCACCTGATCAGAATGGTATCAATCTTGACTGGCGTTGTAACCAGCCCAAAACAGAACCCTGCCTCAGGGTCGTGCCAAGCTGTGTTAGCGATGAGAGGAGCCAAGCTATTAGTTAATACTCTTTTATCGTCACACAACTGAGAACCACGCAAGCACATTTTTTTACCCCCGCAAGCTCTGTCCCAATAATGGGACTTGACGCTTTTGTTTAAGTTTAAAACGAGATACAGAATGCCGGCTCGCTCGACTCCACGAGAGACCCTCGGAGATCAGCAAATGCAGGGGTTGTCATCCCTGCAGCCGCCATAGGCTCATTTTTTTTTGCCATGCAAAAAAAGAACCACGTATGTCAATTGCCCGAAAACGGTAACATACGTGGTTCTTCCTAGTGTGTGACGTCATCTATTTGGAAAATTTTGGCGCACCGACATTTGTGGCGCGGTTAAGTATGGCCTTTTAACATTAGCGAAGGAGTAAGATAAGATCTCCTTCGCTGTCAAAATAGGAGTGACTTAGGAGCAAAATATTATGTAGATAAGTTAGAGAGCTTAAATCGGTCTTTCTTTCTGAGCATGTCGTCTGTAATTCGGCTCGGTAAAATTATCTATATAGTCTTTCAAAAATTGCGAGTTATTATTGATTTGTATAGGGGTAAGGGATTCTCCGTCCAGCTGACATCACCACCCCTAAGTCGGATTCGGTCAAATCGCCGGATGACTCTACCTTCTTATAGTGTCTTCCACCATGCGCCATAAACGACGCAATTGCGCTGGATGCAATGTATAACTGGAATGTGAATGTTCATGCTGAATGAACCGGATTTTCTACTATTTATAGTAGAACTCTCAAAGTCCCAGAATAATTATATCGACTGTCCTGACAGTAGATCTCAGACTCACTCCATTGCAAATACACAAGCACCCCGACCCCCATCACCAGGGATCAATTGTCTAACTAGATAACTGGTACATATTTTTTCGTCGGCAATATGGGTAAAACCAAATTATTGAGAATCAAGACCTGAAACGCAACAGCTAATTAAAAAAATGTAAATGCACATACATGCTGACGTGATGAATATGATGATTAAGTGAATATTACATCTGAAGTGGTTTGGACGATCAGTATTTCTAGGGACATGACCGCTTAGTAAATTTTCCAAGGAATGACATAGCCATAGGCAATTATTTTTACTGGCATTTTGACCCCCGAGTACTTCATGGAAGAAGCATTTTGTCCCCGACCTTATCCATAAATACAGAACACTTTACCACCCCTGAATTTTCTATCGTAAAAGCTCTGTACACGTACAGGGATGCAGGAACGTCACGAAAAAAGTGCGGTGGGCCAGTGAAACTTTGATATCGTCTTGAGAGAAACCCAACCCCCTATTCCAAATTTATTTGCAGATTTAGGCTCTTCTCGCCTTGTCGAAACTTTTGCCATCAAAATCATCACCGAACAAAATACAATATTTTAGCAAACAAATTGGCCGAGGCGTGAGGTCATTATGGCCTCCCTGTCCCCCCGGATCCTACGCCTATGGCGCTGTGTACATATCAGATTGTTTTAAACTCTATGTCATTTCAAGGCGAAAATTATGTTACGATTTCCAAGGTTCTAATGAGACTATCCCTGGTTCGTTATAGCTCTAGTACGGGGAAATTTCAGCCCAATCAAAAACCTAATCTGTACCCCTTGACTATTTCCTTTTGCGCTGCTGCTGTCAGAACCCAAAGGTCACTGCCAGATTCTAGAACACGGCACACATGTGCATATTAGGGGCAAATATGGACGACCTTCTTAAATGTCGGTGTTCTTTCGCCCTTTGAAAAGATCAGTGCGGAATTAAAGGTCGTATCAAAGGTCGTAGCGACTGATTCGCCTTTTAACTGAAAAATCCCATTGACACATTAACGTAACTGGTTTGTTCAAGCTAACCTAATATGTCGTTGATGCTTTTTGCTGCATTAGTGATTGGTGGTCTGACGTCTGTGTTTGTTTCGTCAGTGATTCCGGCCCGGAGCTGTGGGTGCTGCCCGGGCTGGGAAAGCTCGGCCTGCACGGAGCCGAGCTGGCAGTCGGCTGCTGCGCCGTCACCGCTCTGTCCCTGCTGCTGGTGGAGCTGGCCGCACCTCAGGGGGCGCTGATCACAGCGCTGGCCACGGACGGGCTGCTGCCACCGGCGCTGGCCGCCCCCGCCCCCGCCGCCGTGCTGCCGGCTGCCGCCAGCGCCGCCGCCGCCGGGCTGCTGAGCACGCTGCAGCTGCTGCGGCTGTCGGCCAGCTGCCAGCTGCTGCTCACTGCTGTGCTGCTGTGCCGGGCGCTGCTGGAGCGGTACGCAGCCTCGACAGCTTCGGTGGCGGCGGCGGCGGCAGCGGCGGCGGCGGCGGGGGCGGGGGCGGGGGGCGGCGCGGCGCCGGTCGGCCGGCCGACAGCGTGGCACGGTGCCGCTCTGTCGTCTGAAGGCCGGACTGAGCCTCCTGCCACACCGGCTCAGCCAGCCGGGTCCGGCCAGCGTGGCGGTGATCGCAGGAGCCTGTCAGGCGGCCGACGGCGCACCGCTGCTGCCGGGGGGCGGGGCACACCCGCCTGCGGCTGCGGACCGCCGCCCGACCGCCGGCTCATTCTCATGAGGACGAGGAGGAGGACGAAGAGGACGAGGAGGACACGGACGTGTCGGAGCTGGAGAGTGACGACACGGACATTGATGCTGTCGTAGCTGAATTTCGGCAGCACTCGGTACAGGTTGGTGCCTACAGAGCGCATCCGAGGGTAGATAATCGATGGCCATAGTGGAGCACTCGCAACGACAGTATGGTTTCATTCACCTTCCTTGCCATATTGAATCCTTAAAATCTTTGCACTTAGACTTTGCGACAATATTTCCACAACATTTTACTAAGAAGAATGTGAAGAAAATGTTGATTCAACTTGCTCATATGTTCAGGTCTTAATCATGTTATTTTATTCTGTAAGAGTTAACACACATATGCGAACATATAATCACAATATTGTAGCTAGCATCCTGCTCCCACCTTTCCAGCGCTTTCTTCCAACAATATCTGAAAATGCTAAAATCGAAGTAGTAACAATGTCAGTTATTTTAAACTTTCTATAAGTTAAAACTTTCTTTCTATATAACTAATATTCACTCAAACACTTAACCTTTTCCCGCCCATGACGTGCAAATAAATATATATTCACCTGCTGCCCCCCAGTTTCGGTCGAGCGCTCTTCCCGTCTTCTGCTGCGCGAGGAGGCGACACCCGGCTCGGCGCGGCGCTGTGGCGCTCTGTCTGGGCGCGCTGGTGGTGTGCGCCGCCGGTGTCGCGGTGACATTGGTGGCGCGGGGTGACGCCGCCGGGCCGACCGAGTCGGCCGTGCCGCTCATCACCGCCGTGCTGCTCATCATGACTGCTGTTCTGGTGGCCTTCATCTCCAGGTAGGACGGGCGACACACTATAACTGGAATATGTTGGGTGACAAGTCTGAGATTTGCACGTATATTGCTTTGTGATGAGATGAATAAGTCGTTTTCAATTGTTTTAAGCTGACAGGTCAAAGTGATATGAATAGAAAGTTGACTTTGATGAAGGATGTTTGATTGCCACCAGATAATGAAATGATCATTATTTGGCAATACTTATTACGCTTTTTGCATAAGCGGCACAGCCCCTCGCACCCCTCGCTTCATTGCGTGCTCAAACAACAGCAGACACATTCGATTGCGTTCCAAATTTGATTATCTTTACTATGGACCTCTGGCACTCAGTTTTTTAATCAAATAAATAGAAAGCGTGGTCAATTATTTTAATACGTCATTTTGCAGAAAGTTCTTACTATAAAAATCTCCTTATGTGCTTACTTCAATTCTTCTGCCTTATCGGAGCATTGCAAGACTCTTGGGTGGTCTGAAGAATCACCAAATTGCTCCTTGACTCTTGCATACGCCGCTAGTCAGACTAGCAACAACGCGTTCTTCCTCTACCGCTCGCATTCGGCCATGCTGTTATTCAGGTTATATTCGGATCTAGTTCTTGTTACCACTCTGGCTCTTATTCCATCTCCAGCTCTGGTTCTTTTTCTAGCCTCCAATTCCCCTCGTACATTCTCTCTCTCTCTCTCTCTCTCTCTCTCTCTCTCTCTCTCTCTCTCTCTCGTCTCATCTCTCTCTCCTCTCATCTCTCTCTCCTCTCCTCTCTCTCTCTCATCCTCTCTCTCTCTCTCTCTCTCTCTCTCTCTCATCTCTCCTCTCTACTCTCCTCTCTCTTCTCTCTCTCTCTCTCTCTCTCGTCTCTCTCTCTCTCTCTCTCTCTCTCTCTCTCTCTCTCATCTCTCTCCTCTCTCTCTCTCTCCTCTCTCTCTCCCTCTCTCCGAGAGAGACTAGAGACTAGAGACTAGTCTCTAGCCTCTAGTCTCTAGTCTCTAGTCTCTAGTCTCTAGTCTCTAGTCTCTAGTCTAGTCTCTAGTCCTCTAGTCTCTAGTCTCTAGTCTCTAGTCCCTTGTCGCACATATGCGTTCGTCCTCTCGTTCTCTCTTTCTCTCTTTCTCTTTCTCACTTTCTCTCTTCTCAGTTCTTTCTCTCTTTCTTCTTTTCTCTTTCTCTCTTCTTCTCCTCTTTCTCTCTTCTCTCTCTTTCTCTCTTCTCTCTTTCTCTCTTTTCCTCTTTTCCTCTTTTCCTCTTTTCCTCTTTTCCTCTTTTCCCTTCCTCTTTTCCTCTTTTCATTTTTCTCTCTTTCTCTCTTTATCTCTTTCTCTTCTTCTCTCTTTTCTTCTCTCTTCTCTCTTTCTCTCTTCTTTCTCTCTGTTCTTTCTCTCTTTCTCTCTTTCTCTCTATCTTTCTCTCTTTCTCACTTCTCTCTTTCTCTCTTTCTTTCTCTCCTCTATCCCTCCTAGTCCCTCCCTATTTCTTCGCTTCACCGAATTTTCCCTGTATCTACGCGCCGAATTATCAATATAATCTGCGTGAATGTATGGTGTCCCGTTTTGTCACCTCTGTCGTGCGGTACAGTCTATAGCTCCAGGATCGTCTGATTCAGCAGCGGAAGATCGCGGAAGATCTCAACTGGAAGATCGTTGAGTGCTTATTGAAAATTATTTATCGTGCTTCCCATATCTCTCCGTAATTTCCCATGTAACCGACACATCGAAATAGCTATATAGTATCTCTCGTTGGGTGTATAATATATTATATTGTCTTTATAAATCTAGAGGCTTGTATTGCGTTTGTGTAGTTGCGTTTTTTTTCAGCTCGAAATATAGAGGCATCGGTGTTGGTATTTGTATTTGCGTTCACAGACATGCGGCTTTTAGAAAGGGGCTGCTTTAAAATTGTATTCATATTATCTGCCAACGTTATCAATGCTGTTCTCTGTATGTTCCACAGGGCAACCCTGGTGTTCGACCTGTCAATACCGAGTTCCAGGCGCCGGGCTGCCCATGGCTGCCATGCGCTGCTCTGGTATTCATCATAGTCAGTCTGACCACACTGACGCAGCATGTGGGGCTGCTGTTCACCGTCGCCATAGCAGCAGGTACGGTACGCAGTTAATCACCATAGCAACACCACCCAGTGCAAACCAGAAATGCGACCGGTTATTATGGATATTGTTTTGTTATCAGTATGTGAGGTATTTTAAATGATTCCCAATCCATTGAGTATACTACATTTTGTATTTGTTTACTAGGTTAAATAACCTTTGTTTCAAATCCGAAAGCAGACGTCGAATGACGCTGAAGGCTTGATAAAAACAAGTTTTCTAATTATTTTGGTTCTTGAGTTTGGAAGTCATTTGCATCGGTGTGATACTTAAATCTGTGACAAGAATGCAACTACTTAAATGTTAAGCAAACGGGAACATTACTTTGTCAGCATTTCGATAATTTTTGCGGCGAAGACATGACAGAATACTAAGTTTGGCACCTAATAATTGGCTTGAATGTTAAGATTGCAGACCTGCACATCTCCCACTTTGTCTCTCTGTCGCTGTGTGCGCTATCTCGTCTCTCCGTCGCAGGTCTATTAGTGTACGCGCTGTACGGGTCCCGCCACAGCCGACTCGGCGCAGAGGTGACCCTGGTCCACCGGCGTGACCTTTGGAACCTACAGACTATCAGCTCACAGTATGTGGTGCCCTCGGGCCGCGACCCGGTGCCCGGGCTCCTTCCAAACCATCGACTCGGCGCTCACCAGATACGGTTGTGACGTCACACCGTGACAGGTGGCGTCACCAGGGGCGGCGGGTGGCGATGCGCCGTGCCGCACACAAAGGAAATCTCGTCTACTATGGTGTTGGGGTTGCTGCAGACTGCGGGAAGGTGTGGACAGTGCGGATTTAAGCCTCGCGAATCGTATTTTGTATCTGTGTATGACGCCATTGAGAAAACCATCAATACATATGTCAGTATATGTGCTGTGTTTCTGTCACGACGATGCAAGCATTCCAATGCTTCACTCACACGAATACATATTAAGTGTAAACGTGAATCGCGTTAAAGGCAATGTTTCACCTTTCTGAAAGTTGTCAAATATACGCTGGCTGTAGTCGAAAATATGAAGTAAGTGCTGCCGAAAACGATAGTGATATTTTTATCTCGAAAAGTCACTATAACTTTATACAAAATACGTTTTAAAATTTGGATGATGACGTCATGATTGAGCTATATAATCGCCGCTGATTGGCTGACAAAGTGGGATTGGCTGAAAAAGTGGCTGTCCGCCAATCAGCGGGCTATTGAAATGTCGAAAATACTAAGGTCATTTTCCCCAAAACTTAGCCGTTTTAAAGCAATTCAAGTTATAGTTTGCAAAATAGGGTCTAGGCTAGTGCCTAGCCTAGACCCTATTTTGCAAACTATAACTTGAATTGCTTTAAAACGGCTAAGTTTTGGGGAAAATGACCTTAGTATTTTCGACATTTCAATAGCCGCTGATTAGCTGACAGCCACTTTTTCAGCCAATCCCACTTTGTCAGCCAATCAGCGGCGATATATAGCTCAATCATGACGTCATCATCCAAATTTTACAACGTATTTTGTATAAAGTTAAGTGACTTTTCGACGGGAAAAAATATAACTATCGTCTATTGATTTATCACTATTGAGAGCGTGCCTAGCCTAGACCCTATTTTGCAAAACTATAGCTTGAATTGCTTTTAAAACGGCCAAGTTTTGGGGAAAATGACCTTAGTATTTTCAACATTTCAATAACGGCAAATACAATGTGCTATCTCAGTTAAAAACCGATACAAAGGTGAGTCATTCTCTTTAAAGAAAATAGTTCACCTTAACATGGGGTTTTGGACTGAGATATGCATTTGTAGAGCAGATAGAAATAATGGGTTGTGGTGAAAGGATTACCTCGCTACGATAAGTAATTTCGACACAGGACTAGTGTAGTGGTAGTAGATCGGGGCATGAAACAACATCTTCCAAAAGGGGCGCTTTTAGAAGGCGTTGTTCGGATGTTTCGTGCCCCGTCGGGGCAGATCAGGGCACAGGCTCTTCGACGGATATCCATCTATCGTTGAAACAAATGCCATATTCGTTTTTTTCAGCTCGAAATACCCCGTATAGCCAAATTTGACAGGACAAACTTTCAAGGGTGATCTTTAACCCTCGCCCTGCGGGGGGGGGGGGGGGGGGGGGGGGTTAAAGATCACTTTTTTCACCTTCGCCCTACGGGAGGTCCTAAAAGGACCCCCTTGTTAACTTCCAAACCAAGCAACATAGAGCAATGCGGTAGAACCAGCATGTTGACTGTCATGAGAGGGAATCTATAAGTATGCGATTTTTAACTTTTAATTTAACGGGTGACCTTCAAAGTCAAATGAATAACCTAAGATCGACCACGTCCAAACATAGCGATTGTACATTGCGCTTAGTATAACTTCCGAACAGAGAGAGATAGAGACACCGTAAAAAGTAGCTTGATGCCTGTCATAAGGAAAATCGAAAGGCATCCCATTTCGATAATCTAGGTCAACTGGTGACCTTTGGGGTTAGGTCAATGGACCTTTGTGTTCTGACATGACCTTGACTCAAGGTCGTAAGTCACGATTGGAAGTCGTATTCACTTCAATCTTTGTATAACATACGTATAATTGTTCTACACTCAACTACTGAAAATGTCAGCTAGACGCGTTGCATGTGTAAAAGTTATTCAAGAAAAACATCAGGGGGTCGGTTTAGGACCCCCGTAGGGCGGGGGTTAAGGCAGGTGCTTCGGTGTCATAAACAGTTTCAGAGGCAGTTCAGTATTGGGGCGGCACGAGCGGCCTTTCAGTGCTGTTCGCCCAGGCTACGTTCCTGGGTGCGCCCCTGCCCCGGTCGGGTGTTCGCCCAGGCTACGTTCCTGGGTGCGCCCCTGCCCCGGGTCGGCTGTTCGCCAGGCTTACGTTCCTGGGTGTGCCCCTGCCCCGGGTCGGTGTTCGCCCAGGCTGCGTCCTGGGTGCGCCCCTGCCCCGGGTCGGTGTTCGCACAGGCTACGTTCCTGGGTGCGCCCCTGCCCCGGGTCGGTGTTCGCCCAGGCTGCGTGCCTGGGTGCGCCCTTGTACAGAGTCGGGTCCGACCGACAAGTGGCTAGTCACGTGCCATGGTGGGCCTGACCGGGCGGGGCAGCATGTCATTTATTCGGTCAGCGTTGTCTCGCGAGAGCGGTGGTCACTGGTCGTGAGAGTGGTGGTCACTGGTGGTCACTGGTCGTGAGAGCGGTGGTCACTGGTCGTGAGAGCGATGGTCACTGGTCGTCACTGGAGTGGAGACTTGAGATACCGTCTTTGATGCAGAAATGTCACCTTCCGGAGGAATATGTGCAACGAAAAATGTAAATCGAAGGTGGACGAATGACCCGGCAACAGTGATACTGGGCAATTGTCCGAGGCAGCTTCGAATGAGTCCAGAAATGCTGAGCTGTAAAATATTTATATGTTGCACATTCTGCAATCAACAGTGGAAGAACCGCGTCATGATGCGCGCTGATCTTCCAAGTTTTCTCTAGTCTGCAACCGTCGTGAGTCCATCCGACTATTTACCATTGTCAGTGAACCTCGCTTGGCTGTAGTTAGCGCTGCATTCTGCACTTACCTCAGACATTCAGTGTTTATTGTGCGCTAATAGGCATTATTGATGCCTTTCTTTTATGCTGACTTGCCACTTGTTTACAGTTGTTTAACCCTATTCCTGCGTGGGCTGATTCTGCCCCCGGCTGGTTTTTCACATTGCCGCTTCTAAACTGTTGGGCTAGCGTCTTGAAACTTTATGAATTTTCCTAAATTTGAATGGTGCGTGTTGTGTCATAATTTTTAAAAAATCGGGCCAGCAGAGGCGGGACCAGGCTCCTGTTTTAGGGAGGGTGTTACGAATGCGGTTGTGAGGTGCATACTTTCTTCGTAGTTTGCGGTGCAATAAATGCGGCAGAAACATTTTCAATGCAATATGCATCGTACATACTGGGATTATACATGTTTGTTTGCAGAGGCACACTCAGGTACAAACAATGGGAGGCAATACCATAACTAAAATTAGGTCCAACTTCAAATTAGTAAGATGATAAAAGCGTTACTCGCATGGTGCCCCACGTTATTTTCCTGGACCCGCCTATGCGCAATATATTACATTTAACAAATTACAGCACGTAATGCTTACATGTGATGTTCATTGTCGTCCCAAACAATAACGAACAGCACAAATTTGATGTCAGAAAATGCCCCCCCCCCATTTTACATCCCCTGAATACGCATATGAGTTTTGATTTGGTATTCATCTTTTGCTATATTAGATACCAGTACATTTGAAGCTCAAAAACGTTTGAGGCATGCAAATCGGCCAAAACCACATGGCTGCAATGATCTTTCAAAAACACCCAAAATGGTCGTTTTTCCCCCTGTCCCCCTATTTTTGGAGAAAAAAACAATCGGTCCGCTAAAAGAAAATATCTTGTTATGACGAATCGAATGGCGCTTCCCCATCGAAATCGACCGAGTGGTTCTCGAGATCTCGGGGGGGGGGGGGGGGGGGGGGGGGGGGGGGGGGGGGGAGCAGAATCTGACCCCCGGCAGGTTAACGTAATTTTTGGCCGGCCGCAGGGGTTAAAATGTTCATTTGAAACTATCACAACATTCAGAGTTTTTGATGTTGATGTTGATGTTGCGTTTCAGGTTTTCCGCAGTGCGAGCGTCAATTTAACCATAATTGTTGTTTAGCTTAGGGAGGTGGTGTGGTAATTTCAGCCATATGGTGTTGAAAGAAATACTAGGCGATTATCGCAATTCGTAGGTTAATTATACCTGAGACTTCTCAAACATGACTTCCATGAGATAGTTAAGACTCTAGCCAATGTAAAACAGTGCTGATGAATACCTTCGTGCAGTGCAGCCTTTGAATGCCGAATACTGTGATCCAGGCTCCGTAGTTCTAATTTCGGGATGTAAACCGTTGCACTCAATCGACAGAGACATAACGCAGCAAGATGTTGATGCAGATCCATCGAACAAGCGTTTACTAGATTTGTTAGGCTAGACCACGGAATCGATTTATCTCACTCTTTACCTGATTCCAGAAGGCCTCAGCATCAGAGCCCTCATGGAGTGGGAATCTCGTACGGGAGTGGGAACGGGACGGGAATGGGTGGGAATGGTGGTACAATTTTGGGAAATTGACGGGTTGGAACGGGTTACGGACAAACCATATCATTTTTCAGCACCACAAAAAGTCAAATATGCTGACACGGGTGGGAAACGGGAAGCCCTATCAAATGATGAATTCGGATTGAAACGGGTTTGGGTCTGGTTGAATGGGCTGGAACGGGATGGGGTCTGAAAATGTGTCCAGTGAAGGGCTCTAGTCACAATGCTTCTTAGCATATTTAAACACATAAAAAGTAACAACCCGTCGTGATGTACGTTGACGTTCGGATCACCTGCAGAAAACTGTCCAGTTGTTTAACTTCGCTAGCTGTCTGTGCAAGTCTCTGCATTGCAGAAATGTTTGTAGTTTAAATGGTATATTAAGACACTAAGATGCATATCGAACTCTAACTGGCAATGTTTAATTAGGCTATTCGCTAAAGATGTCATTTTCGGAACCAAAGCACTTTGCTCATGATGTATGCTGCGCCGCACAAACACGTATGCAATGCGGTGCAGTCTGAGTACCAGTCATATGACACAAATGAAAACGTCGATCAATACAACTTGACAACTTGTGAACTTTAAAAACCGTATCAAAACCGTGGACTTGGCCATCGATTTAAGTGTTTAATCCATAGGTAATACTGTCAATGAAAGTATGTCTCGTGAAATGCAATGTTGTGTCACTTCTCGCTCTCTACGTCAGCCAGTTTGATCTCTAACACACATCACTAGACAAGGATCAAAGCAGAAACGAACTTGGACACGTCTTGAAACAGCACGTCTCGTCTATGCTTCCAGGTACCTGTATGCTTACCTCAAGCTCCTACGCCTATGGAATATTATGTTGTCGCGTCTCAATAACGGGCGAGCTTGACGGGTATCTTGACAGATATGACAGGTATCTGACAGGTAGCTGATGATGTTCAGCAGTGTAGCGGCGGAATAGTGGCCATTGATCGACCCCGGACAGGACAGCGACTGGTGTTTACCGTTGTGACAGGTGCCGGTGCGGCCTGTGGTCGAGCCGAATGACCGGGACAGCGACTGGTGTTTACCGTGTGACAGTGCTGGTGCGGGCCTGTAGTCGAGCCGAATGACCGGGACAGCCGCGACTGGTGTTTACCGTGTGACAGGTGCCGGTGCGGGCCTCTGGTCGAGCCCGGACCGGGGACAGCGGCTGGTGTTTACCGTGTGACAGGTGCCGGTGCGGGCCTGTGGTCGAGCCGAATGACTGGGACAGCGACTGGTGTTTACCCGTGTGACAGATGCCGGTGCGGGCCTGTGGTCGAGCCGAATGACCGGGACAGCGACTGGTGTTTACCGTGGACAGGTGCTGGTGCGGGGCCTGTGGTCGAGCCGAATGACCGGGACAGCGACTGGTGTTTACGTGTAACAGGTACCGTGGCGGGCCTGTGGTCGAGCCGAATGACCGGGACAGCGACTGGTGTTTACCGTGTGACAGGTGCCGGTGCGGCCTGTGGTCAAGCCGAATGACCGGGACAGCGACTGGTGTTTACCGTGTGACAGGTGCCGGTGCGGGCCTCTGGTCGAGCCCGGACCGGGACAGCGGCTGGTGTTTACCGTGTGACAGGTGCCGGTGTGCGGGCCTGTGGTCGAGCCGAATGACTGGGACAGCGACTGGTGTTTACCGTGTGACAGATGCCGGTGCGGGCCTGTGGTCGAGCCGAATGACCGGGACAGCGACTGGTGTGTACCGTGTGACAGGTGCTGGTGCGGGCCTGTGGTCGAGCCGAATGACCGGGACAGCGACTGGTGTTTACCGTGTAACAGGTACCGTGGCGGGCCTGTGGTCGAGCCGAATGACCGGGACAGCGGACTGGTGTTTACCGTGTGACAGGTGCCGGTGCGGGCCTGTGGTCAAGCCGAATGGACCGGGAAAGCGACTGGTGTTTACCGTGTGACAGGTGCCGGTGCGGGCCTGTGGTCGAGCCGAATGACTGGGACAGCGACTGGTGTTTACCGTGTGACAGGTGCTGGTGCGGGCCTGTAGTCGAGCCGAATGACCGGGACAGCGACTGGTGTTTACCGTGTGACAGGTGCTGGTGCGGGCCTGTAGTCGAGCCGAATGACCGGGACAGCGGACTGGTGTTTTACCGTGTGACAGGTGCCGGTGCAGGCCTCTGGTCGAGCCCGGACCGGACAGCGACTGGTGTTTACCGTGTGACAGGTGCGGTGCGGGGCCTGTGGTCGAGCCGAATGACCGAGACAGTGACTGGTGTTTACCGTGTGACAGGTACCGTGGCGGGCCTGTGGTCAAGCCGAATGACCGGGACAGCGACTGGTGTTTACCGTGTGACAGGTGCCGGTGCGGGCCTGTGGTCGAGCCGAATGACCGGGACAGCGACTGGTGTTTACCGTGTGACAGGTGCTGGTGCGGGCCTGTAGTCGAGCCGAATGACCGGGACAGCGACTGGTGTTTATCGTGTGACAGGTGCCGGTGCGGGCCTCTGGTCGAGCCCGGACCGGGACAGCGACTGGTGTTTACCGTGTGACAGGTGCCGGTGCGGGCCTGTGGTCGAGCCGAATGACCGGGACAGCGACTGGTGTTTACCGTGTGACAGGTGCTGGTGCGGGCTGTAGTCGAGCCGAATGACCGGGACAGCGACTGGTGTTTACCGTGTGACAGGTGCCGGGTGCGGGCCTCTGCGGTCGAGCCCGACCGGGACAGCGGCTGGTGTTTACCGTGTGACAGGTGCCGGTGCGGGCCTGTGGTCGAGCCGAATGACTGGGACAGCGACTGGTGTTTACCGTGTGACAGATGCCGGTGCGGGCCTGTGGTCGAGCGAATGACCGGGACAGCGACTGGTGTTTACCGTGTGACAGGTGCTGGTGCGGGCCTGTGGTCGAGCCGAATGACCGGGACAGCGACTGGTGTTTACCGTGTAACAGGTACCGTGGCGGGCCTGTGGTCGAGCCGAATGACCGGGACAGCGACTGGTGTTTACCGTGTGACAGGTGCCGGTGCGGGGCCTGTGGTCAAGCCGAATGACCGGGACAGCGACTGGTGTTTACCGTGTGACAGGTGCCGGTGCGGGCCTCTGGTCGAGCCCGGACCGGGACAGCGCTGGTGTTTACCGTGTGACAGGTGCCGGTGCGGGCCTGTGGTCGAGCGAATGACTGGGACAGCGACTGGTGTTTACCGTGTGACAGATGCCGGTGCGGGCCTGTGGTCGAGCCGAATGACCGGGACAGCGACTGGTGTGTACCGTGTTGACAGGTGCTGGTGCGGGCCTGTGGTCGAGCCGAATGACCGGACAGCGACTGGTGTTTACCGTGTAACAGGTACCGTGGCGGGCCTGTGGTCGAGCCGAATGACCGTGGACAGCGACTGGTGTTACCGTTGTGACAGGTGCCGGTGCGGGCCTTGTGGTCAAGCCGAATGACCGGGACAGCGACTGGTGTTTACCCGTGTGGACAGGTGCCGGTGCGGGCCTGTGGTCGAGCCGAATGACTGGGACAGCGACTGGTGTTTACCGTGTGACAGGTGCTGGTGCGGGCCTGTAGTCGAGCCGAATGACCGGGACAGCGACTGGTGTTTACCGTGTGACAAGGTGCTGGTGCGGGCCTGTAGTCGAGCCGAATGACCGGGACAGCGACTGGTGTTTACCGTGTGACAGGTGCCGGTGCAGGCCTCTGGTCGAGCCCGGACCGGGACAGCGACTGGTGTTTACCGTGTGACAGGTTGCCGGTGCGGGCCTGTGGTCGAGCCGAATGACCGAGACAGTGACTGGTGTTTACCGTGTGACAGGTACCGTGGCGGGCCTGTGGTCAAGCCGAATGACCGGGACAGCGACTGGTGTTTACCGTTGACAGGTGCCGGTGCGGGCCTGTGGTCGAGCCGAATGACCGGGACAGCGACTGGTGTTTACCGTGTGACAGGTGCTGGTGCGGGCCTGTAGTCGAGCCGAATGACCGGGACAGCGACTGGTGTTATCGTGTGACAGGTGCCGGTGCGGGCCTCTGGTCGAGCCCGGACCGGGACAGCGACTGGTGTTTACCGTGTGACAGGTGCCGGTGCGGGCCTGTGTCGAGCCGAATGACCGGGACAGCGACTGGTGTTTACCGTGTGACAGATGCCGGGTGCGGGCCTGTGGTCGAGCCGAATGACCGGGACAGCGACTGGTGTTTACCGTGTGACAGGTGCTGGTGCGGGCCTGTGGTCGAGCCGAATGACCGGGACAGCGACTGGTGTTTACCGTGTGACAGGTACCGTGGCGGGCCTGTGGTCGAGCCGAATGACCGGGACAGCGACTGGTGTTTACCGTGTGACAGGTGCCGGTGCGGGCCTGTGGTCAAGCCGAATGACCGGGACAGCGACTGGTGTTTACCGTGTGACAGGTGCCGGTGCGGGCCTGTGGTCGAACCGAATGACTGGGACAGCGACTGGTGTTTACCGTGTGACAGGTGCTGGTGCGAGCCTGTGGTCGAGCCGAATGACCGGGACAGCGACTGGTGTTTACCGTGTGACAGGTGCTGGTGCGGGCCTGTAGTCGAGCCGAATGACCGAGGACAGCGACTGGTGTTTACCGTGTGACAGGTGCCGGTGCGGGCCTCTGGTCGAGCCCGGACCGGGACAGCGACTGGTGGTTTACCGTGTGACAGGTGCCGGTGCGGGCCTGTGGTCGAGCGAATGACCGAGACAGCGACTGGTGTTTACCGTGTGACAGATGCCGGTGCGGGCCTGTGGTCGAGCCGAATGACCGGGACAGCGAATGGTGTTTACCGTGTGACAGGTGCCGGTGCGGGCCTGTGGTCGAGCCGAATGACCGGGACAGCGTCTGGTGTTTACCGTGTGACAGGTACCGTGCGGGCCTGTGGTCAAGCCGAATGACCGGGACAGCGTCTGGTGTTTACCGTGTGACAGGTACCGTGGCGGGCCTGTGGTCAAGCCGAATGACCGGGACAGCGAATGGTGTTTACCGTGTGACAGGTGCCGGTGCGGGCCTGTGGTCGAGCCGAATGACCGGGACAGCGACTGGTGTTTACCGTGTGACAGGTGCCAGTGCGGGCCTGTGGTCGAGCCGAATGACCGGGACAGCGACTGGTGTTTACCGTGTGACAGGTGCTGGTGCGGGCCTGTAGTCGAGCCGGAATGACCGCGACAGCGACTGGTGTTTACCGTGTGACAGGTGGCCGGTGCGGGCCTCTGGTCGAGCCCGGACCGGGACAGGCGGCTGGTGTTTACCGTGTGACAGGTGCCGGTGCGGGCCTGTGGTCGAGCCGAATGACCGGACAGCGACTGGTGTTTACCGTGTGACAGATGCCGGTGCGGGCCTGTGGTCGAGCCGAATGACCGGGACAGCGACTGGTGTTTTACCGTGTGACAGGTGCTGGTGCGGGCCTGGTGGGTCGAGCCGAATGACCGGGACAGCGACTGGTGTTTACCGTGTGACAGGTACCGTGGCGGGCCTGTGGTCGAGCCGAATGACCGGGACAGCGACTGGTGTTTACCGTGTGACAGGTGCCGGTGCGGGCCTGTGGTCAAGCCGAATGACCGGGACAGCGACTGGTGTTTACCGTGTGACAGGTGCCGGTGCGGGCCTGTGGTCGAGCCGAGATGACTGGGACAGCGACTGGTTGTTTACCGTGTGACAGGTGCTGGTGCGGGCCTGTGGTCGAGCCGAATTGACCGGGACAGCGACTGGTGTTTACCGTGTGGACAGGTGCTGGTGCGGGCCTGTAGTCGAGCCGAATGGACCGGGACAGCGACTGGTGTTTACCGTGTGACAGGTGCCGGTGCGGCCTGTGGTCGAGCCGAATGACCGGGACAGCGACTGGTGGTTACCGTGTGACAGGTACCGTGGCGGGCCTGTGGTCGAGCCGAATGACCGGGACAGCGACTGGTGTTTACCGTGTGACAGGTGCCCGGTGCGGGCCTGTGGTCAAGCCGAATGACCGGAACAGCGACTGGTGTTTACCGTGTGACAGGTGCCGGTGCGGGCCTGTGGTCGAGCCGAATGACTGGGACAGCGACTGGTGTTTACCGTGTGACAGGTGCTGGTGCGGGCCCTGTGGTCGAGCGAATGACCGGGAAAGCGACTGGTGTTTACCGTGTGACAGGTGCCGGTGCGGGCCTGTTGTCGAGCGAATGACTGGGACAGCGACTGGTGTTTACCGTGTGACAGGTGCTGGTGCGGGCCTATGGTCGAGCCCGGACCGGGACAGCGACTGGTGTTTACCGTGTGACAGGTGCTGGTGCGGGCCTGTGGTCGACCCCGGACCGGGACAGCGACTGGTGTGTTTACCGTGTGACAGGTGCCGGTGCGGGCCTGTGGTCGAGCCGAATGACCTCCCAACCGGGGCTCTACTCAGCATCCATGATTCGGCTACCACAAAGCTTTTCAAGCTTTGTTATTAGAAAGCGGTACGTAAAGTATAACAAGATCTACTTTGCCTGGGGTTGTATCATTTGCGCATCAACTCTTCAAACATTATTACATTGCAGCCAGATGAGATTGAACATAGTCAT